>CM029470.1:60920727-61123227 GCA_017140325.1 Eucalyptus leucophloia subsp. euroa | reverse complement strand
GATTTCACGTCTCTTTAAAGGTGTTGACATCTCCAATACATTAAATGATATGGTAATAAAGCTACTTGAACACATTTGCCCCACCAAATTTCCAACTGTCGGAAGTTTGTATGCAAAATACCAAAAGAGAATTTTTCATGCGGCAAAAGGGAATTTTTTATGGCAAATCTTTGTTTTCTGATTTCTCGTCGTTTTAGGGGTTTGTGATCTCTAATACATTTAATCATGTGGAAATAAAGCTTTTTGAGCACATTTGCTCGTGAAAATTTCCAACTATCGGAGGTTTCTAGGCAAAAACTGAAACAGAATCTTTCATGGGGTAAAAGGGAAATTTCTCTAGCAAATCTTAATTGTTTGATTTCACATAACTTTAAAGGTGTTGGTATCTCCAATACATTAAATGATATGGTAATAAAGCAACTTGAACACATTTTGCTCTAGCAAATTTCAAACTGTCAGACGTTTCTAGGCAAAATATAAATAGGGAATTTTTTCCGGCAAATCTTTGTTTTCTAATTTCCCGAGGCTTTAAGGGTGTTGTAATCTCGAATACATAAAATCATGTGGAAATAATGATTTTTGTGCAAATTTGCCCCTGTAGATTTTCAACAATCGGATGTTTCTAGGCGTAGTATTGACAGTGAATATTTCATGGGACAAAAGATAACTTTTTCCATAAAATCTTTATTTTCTGGTTTCACGTGGCTTTAAGTTTGAAGTGATCTCGAATACATTAAATCATGTGGAATTATAGCTTTTTTAGCACATTTACCTTTGCAAATTTCAAACTGTCGAAGGTTTCTAGCAAAAATACCGAAAGGGAATTTTTCATGGTGCAAAAGGGAATTTTTCTGGCAAATCTTTGTTTTATGATTTCGCGTGGCTTTAAGGGTGTTGTGATCTCCAATATATTAAATCATGTGAAAATAAAGCTTTTTTAACACATTTTCCTTTGCAGATTTCCAACTGTCGAAGGCTTCTAGGCAAAATACCGATAGGGAATTTTTCATGGGCCAAAAGGGAATTTTTTCTAGCAAATTTCGTTTCCTGATTTCCCATGGCTTTAAGGTTGTTGTGATCTCCAAAACATTAATTCATCGTGAAATAATGTTTTTTTCAGCACATTTGCGCTTGTTGATTTCCAACTGTTGAAGGTTTCTAAGCGTATTAGCGAAAGGGAATTTTTCATGGGGCAAATGGGAATTTTTTCTGGTTTTTCGTTTTCCGATTTCACGTGACTTTAAAGGTGTTGCAATCTTCAATAAATTAAATTATATTGTAATAAAGGAACTTGAACACATCTTGCCCTAGCAAATTTCCAACTGTCGGAGGTTTTTAGGCAAAGTACCGAAAGGGAATTTTTCATGGGGCAAAAGAGAATTTTTTCCAAGAAATCTTTGTTTACTAATTTCACGTGTCTTTAAGGGTGTTGTGATCTCGAATACCTTTTTTTTTTTTTGGTTAGTCCTACTCTAGTCCTACTCTAACACTCACTCTCAGACTTTTGCCCTGCCTCCTTGCAAGGCGTGGGAGTCTAAATCCACTCCTAAAATAAAATCATCCCCACCCCAATGCCCCCTGAGAAGGTGGGGATTTGAACCCCCCACCTCTCGCTTTCAAGTTGGAAGGGTGGCCAGGGGCGAACCCCAGTGGTTGATCTCGAATACCTTAAATCATGTGGAAATAAAACTTTTTGAGCACATTTTCTCATACTAATTTCCAACTGTAAGATGTTTCTTGGCAAAATACCGAAAGGGAATTTTTCATGGGCCAAAAGAGAAATTTTTCCTAGAAATCTTCGTTTTCTTATTTCGCGTGGCTTTACGGGTGTTGTGATTTCAAATACATTAAATCATGTGGAAATACAGCTCTTTGAGCACATTTGCCCTACAGATTTCTAACTGTTAGAGGTTTCTAGCCAAAATACTGAAGGGAAATTTTTCATGGGGCAAAGGGAAATTTTTTCTGGCAATTCTTCATTTTTTGATTTCGTGTCACTTTAAAGGTGTTCGCATCTCCAAAACACTAAATGATATGGTAATAAAGCTACTTGAACACATTTGCCCAAATAGATTTCCAACTGTTGGAGGTTTGTATGCAAAATACCGTAAGGGAATTTTTTTTTTTTTGTAATAGGTAATAAATATAATGATGAAGGCCAAATGTACAAAAGATCAGGGCACCAAAAACATGCACTCAATATGAGAAGAACATAATGAGTGGAAGGATGCCATGATGTTATAAACAAAGACACGGCGCCCAAACCAAGGCACAGAGTAGCTAAAACAAAAAGCATGGCATGAACAACCGGCAAGGATACAAACGCCTCAGCGATTAGGTGTTTAAGGGGTTCTTCATAGCCAGCACTATAAGGGGTTGTTCTTTGAAGATGATGCTATTCCTATTTTCCAAATAATGTGACGTAGAGAACCAAAGGAAAAGTGAGCAATGCATTTGAAGAAGTCCTTACCCATCAAGAAAGAGGTAGTCCAACGGAGATTCTCGGCCCAAGACCTATTTCGCCAAGGCAAATTGCACCTAGCCGCCTAAAAGAAGTCCAGTCCAACCATTATGGAGCAATCAAAAAATAAATGATCAATGGAATTAGGCATACCATTGTAGAAGGCATAAGATCCCTTCTTGATTCTACCAAAGGACAATAACAGAGCTTGGGTGGGCAATCTGCGCTTGGCAATAAGCCAAAGGTTGATATGATACCTTGGTGTGTTTACATTATTCTAGATGAAGGCATGCCAATAGACAATGTTTCTCTTCCTCCTGATGGCTTCCTAAGTAGTCGCCACCGTAAAACGGCCCGATGGGTTTTTCCTCCAGCAAAAGCAGTCCGCTTCCTGAGAAAGGATCAGTAGAGGGTGCTCCCATGACTCAAGGACTGTCTTGAGAGCATGCCCATCATTAGAAAAAAGATTTATAACTAAAGCCTGCCTAGATAACCTTGAACTATAAATAAGTGAGTCCGAGAAGATTAAATTTAAAGGTCCCCTAGGGTGCCAGTTGTCAAACTAGAGAGAGACCGAACGGCCATCTCCAATCCTCTAAAAGAAGGCATTCCAAAACTCGCTTTTGAGACTTAACAATTTCTTCCAAGCCCAGGAGCAGAAGGTTGGCTTCTTAGCGACCCAAAAGTTCTTATCCTTTAAAAATGTGGAATGAAACCACTTGCACCACAAAGCCTCCTTATTTGAAAACAAGAGCCATATATGTTTTAGCATGGTGGCCTTATTACAATCTCTAAGCCTTCTGATACCAAACCCTCATTCTTTCTTTGGAAGGCACACATCCTCCCAAGCAACCTTGGCACCCCCTCTGCATAACTCCAGGCCCTTCCACAAGAATTGTCTGAGGATTTTCTCAATTTGGTCTAAAATAGCTATGGGTATAATAAAAACTCGCTGGAAAGGTTTAGATGGCATGAAGAACTGACCTAATGAGCTGTAGACGGCCAGCCAAAAAAAGGAAGTGATGCGTCCAAGATTGAACCCTCGCTCTAATGCGATTGATAAGAGTGCAACGGTTAGCCTTAGTGAGTCTCAAGGCAATTATGGGAACCCCCAGATAACGAACCGGTAGGCTTCCTTCGTGAAAACCCAACTCAGAGATAATATGATTCCTCAAGGAAGGCATGCCTCCAACAAGGAAGACTTCACTCTTATTTGGATTTGGAAACAAGCCACTTCAAGAGGAGAAGGTTTGGAGTCCTTCTTTGAGGAGAGCTACAAAAGGCAGATCAGCCTCAGAAAACAAGAAAACGTCATCCGCAAAAAAAAAGATGCGAGAGGTTCGTAGGCTTGCATCTCCAGAAGAACTTAAACTCTGGCTTCAAAGAGCACCTGAATAAGATCCCTAATAGCACTTCCATTAATAAAGTCAATAAATGGGGAAAGATAGGTCACCTTGATGAAGGCTATGACCAGTCGCAAAAAATCCATGAACCTCCCCATTCAGTGCAATCAAAAACTCGGGAGTGCGAATGCATGTCATGGTAAGCCAAGTTACAAACTCAGGAAAGCCAAAAGCCAAGAGAACACCCTCAAGGAAACCCCAATTTACCGTGTCATAGGCTTTTCTGAAGTCCTCTTTGATCGCACACTTAGGCAAGTATGGTCGAAGATGGAAGCTGGGAAAAAACTCCTAGGCTAGTAGGATATTATCCCTAATCCACCTACCCTTCACAAACGCGTTTTGAAAGGGGCTAATTGCACTTTCCAACACTAAAGCAACCCGGTTGGCCAACACCTTGGTAATACACTTGTAGATAGTGTTGCAATAGGCAATTGGCCTATAATTCTCAACGGAAGACGCATTAAGCACTTTTGGCACCAACACCAAAATGGTGCTCCCAAACTTGACCACCATAGGAGTGTGATCGGAGATACCAAGAGCTAGGAAGGAAGCTTCGAAGTATGAGAAATCAATAGTCCATTTACAATTCACTAGAACTCTATCAATCTTCCTTGCCTTCCTGGCAAAGCCCATGGAAGTTGTCCGAGTGTATCCGAAGCCTACGTACCTTAGGTCTTCGAGTTCCGCTTGTGCCAAGCACTGCCTAAACTCATCGAAACATGATATCCAATCATCAAAGCTGCCAACCCGGTCAGATAGGTCTTTAATAGTCCCCCATCACTAGTCAAGCCGAGTTTTGCAAAGCAAAGCTTCTAAGAATAAGATCCTCCTGGAGAGATCTCTTGAGCATAAAAGTGTGCTCACCATATACAACCGATACACAATAAACCACTCTAGAGTCCAACAATTTGAGGTTCCCATGTACCGCTTGAGCTAAAATGGAGAGAGCTTCAAAGCTAACCCGAATCGGATCCCATCCAACCCAAATCATGCCCCTAAGGGAGAACTCATAGTTTATGATCCACGACCAGTCTCTCAACAAACTCCCATAAATGGAATTGAAGAGATTATGTGGTACCTTCATTTCCAAAACACCAATCAAACACAACTGGTTTGAGGAAGCCAAGCTTTGAACCTCAGCCTGCCTAATGGGGGCAACAAGGCCCCTCACATTCCAACAACCTATATACATATATACAAAAGAGAGAGAGGTCCAGGATTACCTCTTCTTCGGCAGCTTGCGCCGACTAGGAGACGAAGCAGGCCGAGATGAGGGAGGCGGTGGATCGAGAGATAGGGCCATCAACTTGTCTTGGATGGACTCCACACCCCTAGAAACAAGAGGAGCTATTGGAGATAGGCAAGAGGATAGCAGGTCATCGTCTGAGCTACCAATCTAGTTTGTCGATCCATCCGACTCCTCCCCAGGGCTCACCGGCTCTATCGAGTCTACAACGGGGCTAGTCGACTCATCCTCAGCGGTGGGAGCATGTGCTTCCATCCTTGTAAGAATCTACAATCCTCTCGGTGCATTGCAAGTTTAAGTGGGAGGAAAAATCCTATCTACTACATCTGCCTTCTTATTGATTGCACGTGCCTCATCCCCATAACTGGTGCCGAAGCAGTTTCCCTTAGAGGAGGGACCTTCTTTTTCTTCCCTTTAACTTGTTTCCACTCCATCTCAGCCTCCCAAGGTCGAACTGCCAACACAGGGTCATCAACAGGGAGACGGGACGTAGCAGGAGAGGCAAAAATAGCCTGCTCTTGCTGAGAAGTCAACGGTTTAGGAATAGTAGGGGAATCAGCTTAACAATGGCCAAAAGTGCCACACTTGGACCATTCCATCAGCTTCCATTCCTCAGTTGATTTGCTTGAATCTCCACACATACCCTTGCAAATGAAATCGTTCGCATTTGCTCCGTGTGTTGGTCTACATAGAGTGGCTTGCCAATGGTACTTGCGATGGCACTAATTGACGGCGCCGTCCAAAGATCGAAAGGAATGTTCTTCAATCTTATCCAAACCAACACCGAGGTTTGCTTGTTTCTCTTCAGCTCTAACAATGGTTTCCATTATTGCAGGATAAGCAGCACCCTTGCCACCATTAAGGGACCATCCTCCAAGATCTTCCTCCAAAAAATCAGGTTGGGGATATGGAAGAAATAGAAACCTTGATCATTAGTCATAACCTCCATTAATTTCTGCCCCCAAGTGTGCTTGAGGGGTTGCTTCGTGAGCTGGTAAGGGAGCCTCCTCCCCACAAAGTACCCAACAAGCCATTCATGCCATTTGGGATCCGCCTCTTCGAGCACTTCGTCCAGGAGAATGACGGCCTGAACGTTATCCACATAGGAAGGAGGGACATACATCAAATCATACCCCTTAGCGGCAAGGCATGCAATGTTCGCCCAAGAATGGGGCTGGGGGGGCTTCGAGCTTCCCAGAGCCTTTTGCAAGTCGTGAGGTTTCTTGGAGGCATACCTCGCACGGCTTCTTCCCCTAGAATGACCATGACCATTCCAACTTGGAGCCAAAGGGCGCTTGCGCTTCTCACCCTCTATTGTAGGGGCCTTACCCGTGAGCAGGGGAGGGTGGGCTAAGTAGTTCCGGGACGAAGAGCTAAGGCCTTCTCACTTCCAGCACAAACTCGAGCCTCATTATTCGTTTCATCCATCACAGTAGATGAGGACGCCATAAAATCCCAACAGCACACAAACACAGCTCGAAAACCCCTTTATAGTATAACCATTGCAAAAAATAAATCTATACTAGGAGAGAGGCTATCCGAGATTAAGAGGAGTGCTAGGGAGTCCACCTTTCCCCACTAGAAACCCCGAATCTGCTCCATCAAGCCAAACGAGAAGGTCCCGAGCGAAACTGTAGTAGCAATAGACTGGAGGAAGGAAGGGTAGCTTCGAATTCACAAATCAACCAACCGCCGCTAAATCAAGAAATAAAGGTTGTTGAGGAGTCCAACAACCCCCACAAGGAAGCCTAAAGTAGCTCTAGCGGCCACTCCACTAAGGCACGAGCAGAGCAATAGTAGGGGCGAATCAGGAGCGATAGGGTAGCCTCAATCTTCAAAATGAGAGGGAAACGAGAGAAAACCTTCGATGAGATTCAAGAGGCTCACCAGAGGAAGCGAACCTCCAAATCTTACCAAAAGGGAATTTTTCACCTAATTGCAAAATTCTCGTGGGATAGCATTAAACTGATTTTTCTATCTTTTCTGTACCATGTGTCCGTATTTGAAATCTTGAGATTTTCACGATAACCAAGAGTCGCCAATGTGTTGAGGATGTACAATGTGGCTTGAAAATAACCGACCACAAGTCAAATGCACTAAAAATTCCTGAAAACTATCCAAAATATTAGGTCCCGTTAAAATTGTGCCAAATTGAAATTAACTGCGAATTTAAACTAGATTTCAAAAATTGAAAGTTCCGTCATGTCATGATTTATTTTAGGAACGTCGACTCAACCTCCAAAGATTTTTCTGCAAAACGAGATTTTCGGCGAAAAATCAAAGTAAGGTAATTTTGGACCGGGAAATTCGTAGGCCCGTTTTTGGTCACTTTTTTTGTCATCAAGTGGGATCTTTGGAGAAGAAAAAATGTGGAATTAAGTATGGACACCTTGGCTGAATTTATGGACTTCAATTTGGGTTGTTTTGAAGAGGAATTTAATGAATTGAAGAGCCAAATGTACAAAATTCGTAGCCAAGGGGGAGAGCAACATTTTGGACCCTTTGGGAAGCTTGTTGGGGAAGCATGAGGGAGGAAAGTGGCTGAGGATAGAGCTAATGGTTGGTGGGGGCTTGTGAGTTGTGTGTTGGACAAGTGTTGAAGGCTTAGAAGCCTTTGGGGACCCCCTCTCTTCGGTAGCCTTCTTATTCCTTTAGTAGCCCCTTTCTTTGTTGTTGAGGAGTTGAGAGAGCATGAGAGAGCCAGCAGAATATGCCAGCCCCTCCCCCTTGCTCGTTCGAAGCCTCGCACACCCGTCAAACCACCAGCACGCCACCTGTCGCGCGCCCAAGCTCCGGCGCCTGCCGTCCTACTTGCATGCCTGTCCGCGTGTCACCGCCTCCCGAGCTCGCGTTCCATCCACCGTCGCAGCTCTTTTGGTCATCATTCAGCCACTGTCTACCGCTAGAGCCATCCGCCTAGTCCCGCCTTGTTGTTTCTGCACTAGCCGTGCCCTTTCCCCAAGCCAAGTAGCCCTTCAACCGGTTCTTCTAGCAAGAACAAAAACCGAAGTGCTCAGCCCAGCTGAGACTTCAAGAGGCTTTTCCTAGCCTTTCCCGACCTTGTTTGGTGTCGCCGTTAGGAGGTATGTCGTCCGCCTTTGCGTCGTTGTCGTCATGAAGTCATAGGAAAGCTCAACCGGTGAGTTTACTTGCTAAACCTTACTTAGGAGGTTAATTATGCTTAAGGGTTGATTATATTAGGCTAAGCATGGTTTAGGTGGTTAGATTGGTTTAGTAGAAGCTAATTAGATTATGTGGTTTAATTAGTTTAGTAGATAATTAATTAAGGCTAATTATGCAATTAGATTAGTGTAAACTTAATTAGGCACTTACTTAAATATTTTGCATTAATTAATTATTTCGAATTTATTTAATTAATTTCTATTATTTTATATTATATTTAATTATTTAGTATCATTTTATTAATTTCAGAATTTATTTAATTATTTAATATTTTCCTGAAATTACACCGGGATAGTCGATCATTAGAATTCTGTCCTGATTACTGTGGTGTGATCAAATTATGCAATTGATTGTTGGATTGTGCAATTGAGTGATGATTGTGAAATTTATGGTATTTAATCATAAAATACTGGGTGTTGGGTTTTGACACCAAAAACGGTTTTAAAGACTATATCAAATAGTGGGATTTGAAAAAGGAAGGGTATCAATTTTTCCGGTTCGAATTGACCATGTATCCACACACGACTATTTTACCATGTGTTTATAATACGAAGAAAATAGGCCAAGATCACTATTTTTAATTAAGGTATTTGAGTGCGATGCACAGTGTCTTAGGCTGAGATTGAATGGTCGTATGTTAGTTAAGAGAAACTCTGTCCTTAGCTGTTGAGCTGGACGTGCCCCTATATGGGATGCCCACACAACGGATGCCAGTCGCAGTAGATTATAGACCAATGCTCCTTCGGGAACGCCGTCAACATATTGACAAAGCTATGCTCAATAGGGTGAGATGATGCCTAGCCACGCCAGTAAACCACTGAACATGGAGTAGGCTGTGCCCTAGAGGGGCGAGATTAACAATTGGAACGAATGATTAATTGAGTTAGATGTGCCTGATTATGAGATAAAACTTTATGGCATGGTATGGGACGTGTCATAACTATTTGGCCTTACAATTGAGACCCCTATGATTCATTAAGTTGAGTGAGGCGTTTCAAAAAATATGCGCATCAATTATATGCATTGTATATATGAACTGTGCTGACGTGCAGGAGGGAACTGAGGCAAGGTAAGTCCTCTGTATTTTGTGGCTAGGCCACCCTTAGGTGTATTTCCTTCCCAGTAGGGGTTTAGGGGGTGAACTTGCTGAGACATTGTCTCACCCCGTCATGGGCTCAACCTTTTCAGGTCCTTAGATGGAGGTCTCGAAGCCCCGGAGGCTATTAGAGTTGAGTTCGAAGGATTGGTGGATGTGTCCGATGAGTCGGTTGTAGGATAGTTTCTTTTTGGGACCGATCATTTTGTACCTAAACCCAGTTGTTTATAAATGTGTGGCTTTTGTGAAATGTTGCCCTGCTTTTCTATCCCTTGCTATTTGTTGTCAGGGGTTTATTGTTTCACTTCCGCATGTGCTTAATTGATTGGGTCGGTGACGCATCCTGGAAACGTTGCATTTTTATCGACCCCCGAGGGACGTCTCGTGCTCAAGGCTGGGGACGTGACATCCTCATTTAGTGGTATCAGAGCTGGTTAGTGTTTAGAATGATAAGGTGCGATGGGTCATAGAATAGTATGTAGGAAATGTTGTTTTAACATATGATGCATGTGATTGGTAACTGATTGATAGCTTTTTTGTGTGGTCACTCAGTTTCTAATTTAGTGTGCAATTGGAAAACAGGTTTTTGTAAAGAATCTGCGAGATGAGTGACTAGAATCAACAAGGGTCGGTACCCAAGGTAGTGCGCAGGTTCAAGCCAGCATGAGTGGAGTAGCACCACCACCAGTTGGTGCTAGGGTAGCAGCCCCTGATGATCCCAAGATCGAAGGGATCATACAGGTGCTTGAGATGAATGGAGGTTTGATGGGGCAGCAGGCCCAGAATCAAGCCGCAGGCGCTGCCGCACCTGCCAAGGTTCCACCTGGGAACATAGTTGCCGAGAGGCCTATGCATAAGCTCATTGAGCAATTTCTGAAGTTGAACTCGCCAAGGTTCACAAGAATAGGAGATCCTAAGGCTGCAACCCTCTGGATTCAATACTTAGAGAAAGCCTTTGCACTGCTGAGGTGCATAGAGGAAGAGAATGTGGTCCTTGTAGTATATCAACTGTAGGGTAATGCAAGTAGAGAAAGTGTTTTCCCAGAAGGCGTGGTTCTGGTGTGGAACGCCTTCATTGGAGCGTTCAACGGCAAGTTTTTCTCCAGCTGTGCCAAAGAACA
Organism: Eucalyptus leucophloia subsp. euroa; assembly: GCA_017140325.1. Taxonomy (NCBI): domain Eukaryota; kingdom Viridiplantae; phylum Streptophyta; class Magnoliopsida; order Myrtales; family Myrtaceae; genus Eucalyptus; species Eucalyptus leucophloia. The sequence goes on along the minus strand of CM029470.1, from coordinate 61,112,717 downwards.
GAAGATGGTGGAATTTCAATGCCTTCGTCAAGGTCTAATAACTGTGGACCAGTACGAGGCGAAATTTGCCGAGTTATCACAGTATGCACCTAGATTGATTGAGGATCCCGAGGACAAAGCGAGGAGGTTTAAGGATGGCCTCCAATCGGAGCTAAAAAATCCACTGGTACTGCTCGAACTAAAGACTTATACTGAATTGTACGGACGAGCCCAACTGATAAAGAGGAATCTAACAAACAAGCCACCACTTTTAGGTCGTAGTTTGGATTTAACCGAGATGTGAATCGATTTGGGAAGAGATCGATGACTGAAGGAAGGTATCCTGTTCCACCCAATAAGAATGGTGGGATAGGAAAGTCAGCGTCGAGCCATAATGGAGTGTGTCGTTCCTACAGAAGACGACATGGATCAGCCCCGTGCCCTTTTAGGACAAGTGCTTGTTTTGTGTGTGGCCAGTAGGGTCACATAGCCAGGAATTGTCTCAAAAGACAAATGGGACAGCAATTACTACTATCGCCACCGATGGGTTAGAACCGAGGAATCACGCCACTGAATGCACCGCAAGGTGATTTGAACCGACCTCCAGCGCAAGGAAGGGTGTACGCCATCACTAAAAGACAGGCTGAGGACTAGCCTGATGTGGTCACAGGTACAATCTTGCTAAACGACCATGTTGCTTATGCTTTATTCGACCCTGGTGCAACTCATTCGTTTATAGCTGAGCAATTTATTAAGCTGGTAGGATTGAGTCCTAAGTTGTTGGAGTGAATGGTTAGTATATCTACACCAGTAAAGGATAAGGTGTTGTCTACGATGGGTTGTTCTAGTTGCAAGTTAGTGATTGGTGAGCGAGAAGGGAAAATAGATTTCATAGTCCTAGCTATGTATGATTTTGATGTGATAATTGGCATGGACTAGTTCACCAAGCAACGAGCTAAGATTGACTGCTATCGCAAAGCGATCTAGTTTAACCCGTTAGTGGGTGAGAGTTTTGAGTTTATTAAGAGTTGAGGAGGACCCTAGATTGCCTTAATCTCGTCGCTTGAGGCAACTATTTATTAGACGGGGGTTTCCAAGGTTACTTGGCGATTGTCTTGAATATGACAGTTGAGGAGATGAAGATCTAGGACATCGCTGTAGTCCAAGAGTTTCCAGATGTGTTTCCAAAGGAATTTGTCGGTTTTGCCGACAGAAAGAGAGATTGAGTTCGCGATTGAGTTAGCACCCGGGATGGAGCCAATCTCTAAGGCTCCTTACCGGATGGCTTTGTCAGAGTTGAAAGAACTAAATGTACATATGCAGGAATTGTTGGATAAAGGATTCATACGTCCCAGTGCATCACCTTGGAGAGCACCAGTTCTGTTCGTGAAAAGGAAAGATGGTTCATTATGCCTTTCCATCGACTATCAGCAACTCAATCAAGTGACGATCAAGAACAAGCATCCACTGCCGAGGATTGACGACTTGTTTGATCAGTTACAAGGAGCATCAATATTTTCTAAAATCGACGTGAGGACAGGGTATCATCAGCTGAGGATCAGAAAGGAGGGCATACTATTGGAGAAAACTCATTTATTGTTTTGAAGTTGACAAAACATTTCTAAAGTCTAGTCTGAAGACTTCCAGACTTTAGTGTCAACGTCTGAAGACCATAAGACTTTAGGTTCAAAGTCTACCCACACTGATAGATTCCAGACTTAACGCTACTGAAGAATGAAGACTTATCCAGATGCAAGATTATCTTTACTTCTTCAAGGATTTGATTCTTATGACTTATGGATGGCTCTCTAGTTGAATATAACACCTATATGATTAACTATCTTTATTGCAATCAATTCCGATATTCAAATCTTTTGGAAGGCAAGTAAACTTGGAAGGTTCTACTTATGGAAACCAAGATCCTAAATGTATGGGCGAACAGATTGACGAGCTTTCATCACAAATCTTCAAACGACTCAAGATCCCCTTGATTGATTATGTCCAATGGGTAGATTGAAAGAATTCATTTGGAAAGTGCCAACGGTCGAGAATGCACAAAGGAGTATTTAAAGCGGACTCTCTAGTTGTTCGAAAGTGTGCATGAAAGAAAAATTTCAAAATCTAAAGCTTCATAGTTCCTTGTTATTTCATTCACTGAGCTTAAAGTTGTATACAAAAGAGAGAAACTCATCGTGAGACTTTGTGAGAGACCAGTAGAAACTCTTCACTATGAAGTCAAGATCGCAAGACTGTAAAATATCTTTTGTTTCTTAGTAAAATTCAGCTAGTGGGCTATCAGCGTGAGAGGGTGGACGTAGGCTTGATCTAAGCCGAACTACTATAAATCTTGTGTTCTTATTCTCTTTCCTGAACTCCTTATTATGTTCATAATTTTATCTAACTACTATAATCTGAATTCGTTCATAGTTTGTCATTTCCTAAAAGCAAACTATTTCTACCGTTCGTTGCAAAAAAATTATCTTTACACTAATTCACCCCCTCTAGGTGTTCATACTAGCCCTTTCAATTGATATCAGAGCTTGTGTGCTCATTTTATTGAACTGTTTTTACTTTTGAGCTAAAGATCTATGGCTAGTATTGACTCTAGGTTTGCTTGAAGGCCAAAGCAACACTATACCTCCTTACTTTGACGGGAAGGAGTACAATGTGTGAAAAAACAAGATAAATGCGTTCTTGAGATCGAAAGATCCCCTAGAATGGGATGTGGTAGAAAAATGGATCTATTCCAAAGCTACAGAGAAAGGAAAGGAAGTTATAGATGCTGACCAAATGACACAAGAAGAAACAGCAAAAGAAGTTTGGGAGAGACTGCACGTTACCTAAGAAGGAATTGATCAAGTACAAGAAATGAAAATCAACTTTTTACTCAGACAATACGAAGCCTTCAAGATGAAGCCTGGAGAATCCATCACTGATATGTTTAGTCGCTTCACAAAGATTGTAAATGGTTTGGCATATCAAGGACAACCAATCTCAGGACCAACAAAGGTCAATAAACTACTGTGTGGACTCTTCAAAGACCGTAATCACGTGAAGACATCGATTAGAGAAACCCAGAGGATCATGCCTCTTTCAATAGACGAACTTGTTGGCACACTTCAATCATATGAAGTGAAGTAGATCAATGAGGAAGAAAGATTCTAAAGGTAAGAAGTCAATAGCTTTAAAATTTAACGATAATTCTAATGATACATATTCAGAAGATGACATGGATGATGAGGAGCTAGCGCTTATGATTAAGAATTTCAGAAAGTTGAACAAGAAAGGAAGAAGATTCAACTAGAAGAAGCAGAGCACTCAAAAACTTCAAAACAAACCAACTGAGAACAATGAAACCAACAAAGATGTGATATGCTTTGATGCAAGAAAAAAGGACACATCAGACCTAACTACCCTCTGTTGAAGAAAAAGAAATGAAAAATAGAGAAATACAAAAAGGTTCTTAAAGCAGAAACTTGGAGAAATATCGAGTGCGAGGAAAGTGCTAAAGAATATGCCAACATATGTTTGATGGCCAATTCAAAATCAAACTTGGATTTTGAAATAGATTCTGATTTAAACTCAGACAAACAAGTTGAGGTTAGCAATTTAAAAATTCCTATTAAAGTCTCGAAATATATAGATGAACTCTGTCTTAGTCTCAAGCCTTCTCTTAAAAGGATTTCTGAACTAAAAATGGAAAATTCCAACTTGAGGCAACAGGAAACTTCTTGGAGAGAGAAATTTGAAAGTCTGGATAAAAGTTTGGTTGACTTGAGAGTAAATTCTGATTCTCTTTCGAAGGAAAATGCCTTTTTGAAATAAGATATTTCAAATATCACAAAAATATTTTCGAAAGAATTTGAGAAGTTGGAGAAAATTCTTTCTGTACAAAGACGTTATTTTGATAAATCCGATTTGGGTATGACTCCAGAAACTAGTCCTATAATTGATTTTCCCAAAGTTAAAGAAAGAATCAAACAAAGACCTACAAAGGCATTTTACAAAAATCATTTTCAAAAGATTTTTGTAAAACTTATTGGCCAAAGTCATCTCAAATGTTCAAAGTGTAACAACGCAGAATATTTTGAGAAGGAATGTCCCAAGGTCTGGAGACCTGTTAGGAATGATTGGCCAAAGACTATTTTCAACCCTAACTTTCCTAGACCCAAGAAAATATGGGTACCAAAGAAAGCTTGAGTTCTTCTTTTGATCACAAGTCACTATCAAGAAGAAGATCAAATGGTATTTGGATAGTGGTTGCTTGAGGCACATGACAGGAGATTCGAGTTGCTTTATAAAATTTGTTCAAATGAATGGTGGAAAGGTTTCCTTTGATAAGAATAGCAAAGGAAGAATTGTAGGTTGTGGAACTGTGAAGATTGGAAGTTTGACTATCCACAATGTCTCCTTGGTGGAAGGTCTGAATTACAATCTACTCAGCATAAGTCAGCTTTGCGATACTGGATTCAAAATAAATTTTCAAGAAGGCATCTATTGGAGAACGAGTAAAGATCTATCTCAATCTTTAATTGCACGAAGGCACGGGAATATTTACCTTCTGGATATAAAACCAGAAAGCTCTAGGTGTCTTATATCCATTCAAGATGAAGCAAATCTTTGGCATCGAAAGCTTGGCCATGTCAACATGAAGCAGATTTCCAAGATTTATTCCATTAAGCTTGTTCGTGGTCTTCTTAACTTGACTTATCAAAAGTCTGAATTATGCACTCCATGTGTTTTGGGAAAATAGATTAGAAGTTTCTTTAAACCTATAAATCAAGTTTCTACTAATTGAGCTTTGCAGCTTCTACAAATAGACCTCTTTGGACCAACCAAAACTCAAAGTATTGGTGGGAAGAGATACTGCCTAGTAATTGTAGATGATTACTCTCACTTTACTTGGGTTTACTTTCTGGCAAATAAGTCTGAAGCCTTCTCTCACTTCTCAAAGTTTTCCAAGAAGGTTCAAAATGAAAAAGGATATGCTATTTCGAGCATACGAACAGACCATGGAGGTGAGTTCATAAATCAAGACTTTGCGAAGTTCTCTAATGAATCCGGTTTCCAGCATGTTTTATCTTCTCCATACACTCTAGAACAAAATGGGGTTGTGGAAAGAAAGAATAGATCCTTGTAGGAGATGTCAAGAACTGTCTTAATTGAGAGCAAAATTTCCTCTCAATTTTAGGCTGAAGCAGTTTCTATACCTTGCCACATCATCAACAGAGTGTTCTTGAGGCCTATGCTAAGAAAAACTCCTTATGAAATTTTTAAAGAGAAGAAGCCAAATGTTTCTTACTTCAATGCGTTTGACTATAAGTGTTATGTTTTGAAAAATGCAAATGATCGAATTGGGAAGTTTGAAGAAAGATCAGACGAATGAATTTTCCTTGGCTACTCAACCTCAAGCAAAGCACATAGAGTTTTCAACAAGAAGACTCAACCTGTGGACGAATCTATGAGCATCAAGTTTCAAGATTCTATGCAAAATCAACTGGATTATTGTGAAAGCTAGTACGAACACCTAGAGAGGGTGAATAGGTGTATAAAATAAACCTTGGCAAATATATGTGGAATAAAATAAACTTCGAGTAAAATAAAGGAGTTAGGGAAGAGAATAAGAACACAAGATTTATAGTGGTTTGGCTTAATCCAAGCCTACGTCCACTCTCCCACGCTAACAGCCTTCTTAGCTAGATTTCACTATGCAATCAACAAGAGATTACAACTTCGAGTGCAAACACTTAGTAGTAGATCACACTATCTCACTAAGTCACTCTTTTGGTATTTCTCTCACGATCACAAACGTTTAAGCTCTCAAGAGACAAGTATATGATCGAAAGTCGCTCAGACTTTGGAATTATAAATTCTACGCTCCGTCTCTTACTTGCTCATCAGTCCATGATCTCCTTAAATACTCCTCCACTTCCAAACTACCCGTTAGACAATATCCCGGAGAATCGTCTTCCAATATACCCATTGGACAGCTCTGTATCTAGAAGATTTGGTAGCCGTTGAGTGACAAAGGTAGAATTCCAAATTGATTCCGATCGCCCATACAAACGAAATCTTGGTTTCCATAAGTAAAGCTTCTTCGTATAGAAAGTTCTTGTCTTCAATATCCAATCGTCAATCAATTAGATTGAATCAATCAAATCAATCTTGATGTGGAATCCAAACCAGATCACTAGCCGTTATATGATTGGGCTTGAGTTACGATCTGTCGAGTCTTAATGTAAAGTCTGATAGCAATAGACTTTACGATCTGAGTCTGAATGCGATAGACTTTGCAATCTGAGTCTGAACATATTCTGCTTCTGAACAGATTTAGCTTTAAGGTCCGTACCCGTTCGGCTTCAGATAGAGTCTCGTCTTCTCGGTTCAACTTCAGCATAGAGTCCGTCTTCTCGGTTCATCATTCACGTTCGTCTAGAATTAGTCGAGTTGATGACTTCGATGTAGAACAGACTTTGACACTAAAGTCTAGCAGTCTTCAGACTTTGAATCTTGAGTCTGGCAATCTTCAGACTTTGAGTCTTGAGTCTGGCAGTCTTCAGACTTTGACACAGAAGTCTGGAAATCTTCAGAATATACTTTGGACATATGTTACGTTCAGTCTTCTGGTCGTCTTCGCACTTTGACAATATCCTTTACATCTTCTATCATCTGCATGGTCTATTACTTAACCATTAAACATGTCAGTAGCCTTTGATTTATTTTGTCATCTTCAAAACATCATAAGGGATTTCCCTAACAATAATACTCAACTTGAAAAATCTAAACCTGCTCTAGACTTTATAAAGTCTACTTCCCCTAAAGTGGTTCAGACTTCTGGAGATCGGTACCAAGCAGAACTAGAAGATTCAACTAAAGTAAAGGATCAACAGACTACCAACCAGCAACTGGAAGCATAAGTCAAGTTATCCCAAGGATCTCATTATTGACAACATTGATGAGGGAATTCGTACTAGATCCAAAAGGCAATAACAGGCTAGTAATTAAGCACTTATTTCTAAGATAAAACACAAAAGTGTAGAAGAAGCCCTGTCTGATGAAAGCTGGATCGAAGCTATGTAAGAAGAGCTCCGACAATTCAGCATAAACGATGTTTGGGAGATAATTCCTAAACCTAAAGGTAAGTCTATTATAGGGACTAAATGGGTTTTTAGGAACAAGGTGGATGAGAAAGGAAAAGTGGTCAGGAACAAAACAAAACTCGTGGCCAAAGCATATACGCAAGAATAAGGGATAGACTATGACGAGACCTATGCACTAGTAGCGAGGTTAGAAGCAATTAGATTATTACTTGCTTTTGCTTGCTATAAAAATTTCAGGTTATTCCAGATGGATGTAAAAAGTGCATTCTTAAATGGTTTCATCCAAGAAGAAGTCTATGTGGAACAACCACCATGATTTGAAGATCCAAGAAAGCCAGACTCAGTCTACAGACTAAAAAAAGCCTTATATGGACTAAAGCAAGCACCTTGAGCTTGGTATAAAAGGTTAAGTAAATTCCTAACCCAAAATGATTTTGTTAAATAAAAGGTAGATACAATTTGTTTATAAAAAGAGAGGGTAAAAACTTTCTTTAGTTCAAATTTATGTTGATGATATTATCTTTGGATCCCCTAATAAAAATCTATGCAAGAAATTCTCTAGATGTATGTAGGATGAATTCGAGATGAGTATGATAGGTGAATTAACCTTCTTTCTGAGATTACAAGTTAAACACTTGATGAAAGGTATCTTTATTCATCAAGAGAAGTATGCGAAATATCTCATCAATAAATTTGGATTGGAGAATTGCAAAAAGACAGAGACACCAATGTTAAGTTCTTCGAAGCTAGACAAAGATGAAGGAGGAAATAATGTAGACCATAAGCTTTATAGGAGCATTATTGGTTCGCTTATTTACCTTACTGCATTTAGACCTGACATTTTGTTTAATGTTTGCATATGTGCTAGATTCCAATCAGATCCCAAAGAATCTTATTTAAGTGTTGTAACATGCATCATCAAATACGTTGCAACTACTCCAAAGCTAGGTCTATGGTATCCCAAAGAATGAGACTTTACTCTTCTTGGATATTTAGATGCAAACTTAGCAGGTTGCAAAGTCGATAGAAAGAGTACTTCAGGTACTTGTCAACTTCTAGGCAGCATGCTGGTGTCTTGATTCTCAAGAAAGCAGAGCACCATAATTCTATCAACAGCATAAGCAAAGTATGTGGCTCTTGGAAAATGTTGTTCCCAAATTTTGTAGATAAGACAATAGCTAAGAGATTTTGGAATTGAAGAATCGTGAACCGAGATCAAATGCGACTACACCAGTGCCATTAATCTCACGAAGAACCCAATTCTTCATTCACGGGCAAAGCATATAGAGATTCGACACCATATCATAAGAGATCATGTTCAAAATGGAGAAATTATGATTCACTTCATTGACTCAAAGAATCAGCTGGCAGACATATTTACAAAGCCACTGGAGAAAAATCTATTTGAGTCTATTCGCACCACTCTAAATATTATATTTCCTACCGATTGAAGTCTGAAGTTAGTCAGACTCAGAATATCTAGAAGTTACTTTAGTAAGTTAATATCTCTTCAATACAGGTAATTTAATTCGAAAAGGTATGTTGATATTTGAATCATTGCTTGCCTATTTTATTTTTAAATCATCTTTTTCGAATTTTTGAATTTTTGGCAATTTTTATTTTTTGAAAAAGGCAGTTTTCCTTTTTCCTTATATACGATTTGTTTACCCCGTTTTACTTTCTTTAAATACTATCAAGTTTTTCTTCTTCATTTATGATTTCTCAAACTCTCGAATACAGAATCTCTACTCTCATTTCTACTCTCAAGTTTGCTCTCCAAGTTTTCATCTTTTTCACTCGAACGTGTTTGAGAAATCCTCCTCAACTATGAAGATGTCTTTACAAAGGAAGTCGTCTCAAATCTCAAGCAGGGGACTATGGAATATGCATGAGGGTCCTACACATTTTGATTTGACTGAGGAAGAAGATTCTCCACAACAACAACATTCTCCACATCATGCTACTCAAAATCCTTCGCACCAACCAGTGGAAGAGGAAATCGAGGAAAATGTTGAACCAGTAAGGACATTAAAACCCCAGTTTCTTTTTAAACTTTACAATCAGTTGAAGTAGGGTGGTACTGCCGTGACCTTTATTGATGAATTTTTGAAAGAAAGAGGATACAAAAATGAGACTCTGTTCTTACGATCAATGGAAAGGTTAGGCATCGCGCCTAAAGGAACAACAGACAGGACATTTACTAACTTTCAAATTGATCCCCATTTTAGTTCTTTTAATCAGCCAAAGGTCAAGAATAATGATGTGAGAATGTACATGAATTTTTAGCCTAGAATGGGCGTTGCTGCTGAAGTGTGTGGTGATGGAACGAGTTTGTTTCGTTCTAAGGATCACAGGAAGATTTACGCGAAATTGCTGAAAATAGGGGTGATGAACCCTTGATCGGTGATCTTTGATTTCTTGGACTCGTTAAAGGTGAATCTGAGGGAGAAGCTGACTTTCCTTCAACTCGATAGATTTTGGTCTGAAACTTCTATTGCTTATCATGAGTTAACTGCGTATTTCTATTCCAACTTGTCTTTTCTTGACATGAATAGATTTCGTTTTACTATGAGGGATAAAGAGTGGTGGATATGGACACATTGGCTAATGTTATTCGTGTGGAAAGAGGTGGTTTCCAACCAATAAATGTGTCTGTTGGTCATGCAACAAGTTTTCTTGTTAGAGAAAAACTTTCTGAAGGCAGCATTACCTATTCCAGAATGTCTGCCTCAAACATTTTGCTGCATAAAGTTGTGATTAACTGCATTCGACCAAAGTCAACCTCAAAAATTGATGTCTCTTGTTCTGAAGCCAAACTGATGTTTGCTATCAGTAATGGAATGAAGTTATCTTTGCCACACACAAACCTATTGCACATGTACAGGACTGTTGTGAAAGATAAGGGACAGCTCCCTTACTTAGCGCTGGTCACTCAATTGTTTAGATAGTTTAATATTCAATTTCAAGCCTCTCTCTGTGTTAGAACTATTGCTCCTATGGTTATAAGATTGAAGATGGTGTCCAAGATGAGGTTAAAGGAACTGAACAAGGCCTTAGAGTGTTTGAAGGAAAAGTCCCCCAGCAAAACCAAACAAGACTGCTACAAAGAAAAAGAAAGGCAAGGAACCTATGCGTGAACCTACAAAGAAGAGAATATCTCTTATCCTGTAGAACGAAGAGGATGAGGATGATCTTACTCTCTCTGCGTTTGCCTTGAATAATCTTCGGAGTTTTGTCAGTTTTGAGCAGAAACAGGACAGAGAAGAAAGAGAAAGAGGAGAAACAGAGTAGAGAAAAGAAGGAAGATAAGACAGCGAAAGAAAAGAAGCTAGAGAAGAAGGAAGAACAGCTGAAGAGGAAGAGGGTTAGGATGACTCTGTTGAACCAACTTTTGCAATTTCCCTATCTGAGGATTCAGAGAAGACAAGGAGTGGAACTGTTGGAGATTGAACAGAAAAAGCATATCACTCCAATGCTGAAATTGAGAAGGAACAAGAAGGAGAAATCCCTTCTCCACCTGTAGGCACCAAAATAGGGGGAGCTCTTGTGGACACATGAACTTCTTTTAAGAACTTTACCAGTGACAATGTTAGTAGATCTCCTGTCAATCCAGAGGATGTCTATGTTTCACAGTTTCTTGAAGCTGACATTGAGAAATCCTCTCCTAGTCATGGTGTTCGACAAGTTGCGGTTCCCTCATCCATCAACACTCCACAAACTGAACACGCTGAGGCTAGTGCTCAAACAACAACTTATGCAAACCTTCAAAGGCTGCTAGAGCTCCTTCTAGAGTTAAAAGCCCAGCAATATGGCATGGAGTGTGAAATTCAGAACCTCCAATCTGCATTGAAATCTACTTCAGTTTCTCTTCACGAGTAGGTACGGGACCTTAAGCTTCAAGTTCAAGAGACTGCCAAGGGTGAAGAAATTAAGAAGCTGAAGGAGTCAGTGAGAAAGTTAGAGGAGACAGTTCAGCCTATGGGGGATTTCCAGCTCGTTCGCATTCTTAACTTCATCTTGTTGAGTTTGCATACAACAATAGGTACCGGCAAAGCATTCAGATGGCTCCTTTTGAAGCGTTGTATGGCAGAGAGTGTAGAATGCCAGTGTGTTGGGATGAGGTTGAAGAACGAAAGATCACAGGCCCAAAGTTAGTCCAACAGTCAGTGGATGTAGTTGCCGTCATCAGAGACAGATTAAAAACCGCTTAGAGTCGCCAGAAAAGTTATGCTCATAAGCTCCAGAGACCATTGGAATTCCAAGTTGGTGATAAAGTCTTTCAGAATGTGTCACCAATGAGGGGAACTTCGCGCTTCGGCAAGAAGGGAAAGCTGAGTTCGAGATACTTAGGTCCCTTTAAGATTCTGGAAAAAATCGAGATTCTAGCGTAACCTCTTGCATTGCCGCCGAGGTTGGCGCAAGTGCATGACGTCTTTCACATGTCGATGTTAAGGAAGTATGAACCTGACCCAACCCACATGCTGAATTTTGAAGAGTTAGACGTGGACGATAGAGTGTCGTACATGGAAAGCCCGATTCAGATTATGGATCAGAAAGAACAGATTCTACACACCAAGACGATTCCGTTGGTCAAAGTGGTTTGGCAATACCATGGCACAGAAGGAGCAACTTGGGAAAGTGATGATTCAATGAGATGACTGTACTTCCACCTTTTTGTTTAAAGATTTGTAATGGTTTAAATTTCGAGGACGGAATTTTTATAAGAGGGAAAGAGTTGTGACATCCTAATTTTCAGGTTTTGTTTTCAATTGAATGAGTCGGGCTTTTCATTGATGTGCCTATAGTTCTTTTCTCTGAGTTGGCCACTCATGAGATAACTAGCATATCAAGTGAAGCCGTTAAGGGATTATAATGCAGTAGACTTGAGAATTCGACCAGAAAACTACTGCTTGACCATGCTCATCTCCAAGGGTCATTACAGCATTGTCAAAATTGATCAAAGACTAGAGATAGATCGATTCGATAGAGGTATGTGACTAAGTGTGGGTGATTCTACCTTATTACAAAATTCTCGTCCAACGGCACTAGACTAATTTTTTCTTTCTTTTGTACCATTTGTCTCCATATTTGAAATCTCGAGATTTTCATGACAACCGAGAGCCACCAAGGTGTCGAAGATGTATAATGTGGCTCGAAAATAACCGACCACAGATCAAATGCACTAAAAATTCCTAAAAGCTACGTGGGAGGTTAGGTCCCGCTAAAATCATGCCAGATTGAAATTAACCATGAATTTAAACCCGATTTCAGAAATTGAAAGTTCTGTCATGTTACGATTCATTTTAGAAATGTCGACTTATCACCAAAGATTTTTCTGCAAACCGAGATATTTGGCAAAAAATCAATGTAAGGTTATTTTGGACCGGGAAATTCAAAGGCCCGTTTTTTGTCGCATTTTTGGTCGTCAATTGGGATCTTTGGACAAGGAAAAATGTAGAATTAAGTGTGGACACCTTGGCTGAATTTATGGACTTCAATTTGGGTTGTTTTGAAGAGGAATTGAATGAATTGAAGAGCCAAATGTACAAAATTCGTAGCCAAGGGGGGGAGCAACATTTTGGACCCTTTGGGAAGCTTGTTGGGGAAGCTTGAGGGAGGAAAGTGGCTGAGGATAGAGCTGATGGCTGGTGGGGGCTTGTGAGGTGTGTGTTGGACAAGTGTTGAAGGCTTAGAAGCCTTTGGGGACCCCCTCTCTTCAGCAATCTTCTTATTCCTTCAGTAGCCCATTTCTCCATTGTTGAGGAGTTGAGAGAGCTTGAGAGAACCAATAGAAAACAGCATCCCCTCCCCATTGCCCGTCCGAAGCGACGCACGCCCGTCGGACAGCCAGCACGCCGATTGTCGTGCGCCCGAGCTCTCGTGCCTGTCGTCTTGCTCGCGCGTTTTTCCATGCATCACCGCCGCCCGAGCTTGCCTTCCAGCCACCGTCGCAACTCCCCTAGTCGCCGTTCAACCACCATCTATCACCGGAGCCATCCGTCTAGTCCCGCCTTGCTGTTTCCACACCAGCTGTGCCTTTTCCCCAAGCTGAGCAACCCTTCGACTAGTTATTCGAGTAAGAACATAAATCAAATAGCTCAGCCCAGCTAAGACTTCGGGAGGCTTTTCCCGGCCTTGTTTGGTGTCACCACTACGAGGTTTGTTGCCCGCCTTCGCGTCGCCATCACCGTGATCTCATCGGAACACTAAATCGATGAGTTTACTTGCTAAACCTTACTTAGGAGGTTAATTATGCTTAAGGGTTGATTAGATTAGGCTAAGCATGGTTTAGGTGGTTAGATTAGTTTAATAGAAGCTAATTAGATTATGTGGTTTAATTAGTTTAGTAGATAATTAACTAAGGCTAATTAGGCAATTAGATTAGTGTAAGTTTAATTAGGCACTTAATTAAATATTTTGCATTAATTAATTATTTAGAATTTATTTAATTAATTTATATTAGTTTATATTATATTTAATTATTTAGTATTATTTAATTAATTTCAGAATTTATTTAATTATTTAATATTTCCGGAAATTACGCCGGGATAGTCGATCGTTAGAATTTCGTGCTAATTGCTGTAGTGTAATCAGATTATGTAATTGATTGTTAGATTGTGCAATTGAGTGATGATTGTGAAATTTATGGTATTTAATCAGAAAATACCGGGTGTCGGGTTTTGACATCGAAAATTATTTTAAAGACTATATCAAATAGTAGGATTTGAAAAAGGAAGGGTATCAGTTTTTCTTGTTCGAATTGACTGTGTACCCACACACAACTATTTTACCATGTGTTTGTAATACGAAGAAAATAGGCCAAGATCACTATTTTAATTAAGGCATTTGAGTGCAATGCATAGTATCCTGGACCAAGATTGAATGATCGTATGTTGGTTAAGAGAAATTGTCCCAAGATGTTGAGCTGGACGTGCCCCTATATGGGTTGCCCACACAATGGATGGCAGTCGCAGTAGATTCTGGACCGATGTTCTTTCGGGAACGCCATCGACGTACTGATGAAGCCATGCTCAATGGGGTGAGATGATGCCTGGCTACGCCAGTAGACCGCCCAACATGGAGTAGGCCGTGCCCTAGAGGGGCGAGATTAACAATTGGAACAGATGTTTGATTGAGTTAGATGTGCCTGATTATGAGACAAAACTCTGTGTCATAACGGTTTGCCCTTATAATCGAGACCCCTGTGATTGATTGAGTTAAGTGAGGCATTTCAATTATTGTGTGCATCGATTATATGCATTGTATATATGAATTGTGTTGACGTGCAGGAGGGAACTGACGTGAGGTAAGTCCTCTGTATTGTGTGGCTAAGCCACCCTTGTGTGTATTTCCTTTTTTAATAGGGGTTTAGGGGGTGAACTTGCTAAGACATTGTCTCACCCCGTCGTGGGTTCAACCTTTTCAAATCTTTAGATGGAGGTCCCGAAGCCTCGAAGGCTGTTGGAGTGGAGTTCGAAGGATCGGTGGATGTCCGACGAGTTGGTCGTAGAACAGTTTCTTTTTTGGATTGATCTTTTTGTACCTAAACCCAGTTGTTTATAAAAGTGTGGCTTTTATGAAATGTTGCCCTGCTTTTCTATCCCATGCTATTTGTTGTCAGGGGTTTATTGTTTCGCTTCCGCATGTGCTTAATTAATTGGCTCAGTGACGCATCCTAGGAACGTTGCATTTGTATCGACCACTGAGGGACGTTGTGTGCTCGAGGTTCAAGGCTTGACGCATTTTGCTCTAGCAGATTCCAAACTATCGAAGGTTTCTAAGCAAAATACCTAAAGGGAATTTTTTCTAGCAAATCTTCGTTTTCTATTTTCGCGTGACTTTAATAGTGTTGCAATCTCCAATAAATTAAATGATATGGTAATAAAGAAACTTGAACGCATTTGCCCCTTTAAATTTCCAGCTGTTTGAGGTGTTTAGGCAAAATACCTAAGGGGAATTTTTCATGGCACAAAGGGGAATGTTTTGTCGCAAATCTTCGTTTTCTAGTTTCATGTGACTTTAAGGTTGTTGTGATCTTGAATACATTAAGTCATGTGGAAATAAAGCTTTTTGAGCACATTTGCTCATGAAGATTTCCAACTATCGGATTTTTAGGCAAAATACCGAAAGGGAATTTTTCATGGGCAAAAGGGGATTTTTTCTAGCAAATCTTTGTTGTCTGCTTTCACGTGACTTTAAAGGTATTGGCATCTCCAATACATTAAATGATATGGTAATAAAACAACTTGAACACATTTTGCTCTAGAAGATTTCAAACTGTCTAAGGTTTTTAGGCAAAATACCGAAAGGGAATTTTTCATCGGGCAAAAGGGAATTTTTTCCAGCAAATCTTCATTTTCTGATTTCCCATGGCTTTAAGGGTGTTGTGATCTCGAATACATACAATCATGTGGAAATAAATTTTTTTGAAAATTTGCCCCTGCAAATTTCCAACTGTTGGAGGTTTCTAGGCGTAGTACTAAAAGGGAATTTTTCATGGGGCAAAAGGGAATTTTTTCCAGAAAATCTTCGTTTTTTGGTTTCATGTGGCTTTAAGGGTGTAATGATCTTGAATACATTAAATCATGTGGAAATAAAGCTTTTTGAGCACATTTTCCCCTGTAGACTTCCAACTATCGGAGGTTTCTAAACAAAATACCAAAAGGGAATTTTTCATGAGGCAAAAGGGAATTTTTTCCGGCAAATCTTCGTCTTCTGATTTCCCGTGACTTTAAGGGTGTTGCGATCTTGAATACATAAAATCATGTGGAAATAAAGCTTTTTAAGCACATTTGCCCCAACAGATTTCCAACTGTCAGAGGTTTCTAGGCATAGTACCGAAAGCAATTTTTCATTGGGCAAAAGAGAATTTTTTTTCCAAAAAATCTTCGTTTTCTCGAATACATTAAGTCATGTGGAAATAACGCTTTTTGATCACATTTTCCCCTATAGAGTTCCAACAGTCGGAGATTTCCAAGCAAAATACCGAAAGGGAAATTTTCATGGGGCAAAAAGTAATTTTTTCTAACAAACCTTCGCTTTCTGATTTCATGTGGCTTTAAGGGTGTTGTGATACCCAATATATTAAATCATGTGGAAATAAAGCTTTTTGAGCACATTTTCCCCTATAGATTTCCAATTGTCAGAGGATTCTAGGCAAAAAAAATTAAAGGGAATTTTTCATAGGGCAAAAGGGAATTTTTTTTTTTTTTTGCAAATCCTCGTTTTCTGATTTCATGCGACTTGAAAGGTGTTGCCATCTCCAATACATGAATTGATATGGTAATAAAGAAACTTCAACACATTCGCCCCCGCAGATTTCCAATTGTTGGAGGTTTTTAAGCAAAATACTGAAAGGGAATTTTTCATGGGGCAAAAGGGAATTTTTTTTCCGGCAAATCTTCTTTTTTGATTTCACGTGGCTTTAAGGGTATTGTGATCTCCAATATATTAAATCATGTGGAAATAAAGCTTTTTGAGCACATAGGCCCTTGCATATTTGTAAGGGCCGGCTGGTGACAACTCTTGCCCCTTAGGGTCCGGCACTCCCTTTTTCTATGTGATCCTTGCGCTTGTTTCATTGCGGAAGCGAGTATCTAACTCCATCTTAATTTAAAATGATGCACACGAAATATAAACCAAGCACTCTTATTTATTTATAATTTTCAAACGACACCAGTTGGTACATATAGGCCAAAAGTTCCCATTTCTGGCTAAACAAAAATTTGTCCGACTATCTTGCAGTCTATCTACACTGTCGTCTTCTAGTCATGTTCTGGCATCCAAAAATGCTGCCAACTCCCTCCCGGGTCCTCCACCTACTCGACCCCACTTGAACTGCCGTTGTCCTCATCCGGCAACGGTAGCAGTCCCACGGTATGCTCGTTGACCCGAGGATACAGGATGATGAACCCCATAAGTACAGGGCCCATGGTGAGATCAGTGTCCACGGTGAGGATCATCGTGATCCCAATGAATGTGACACTTAGAAAGTCAAGGTCTGCATGCTCCACCTAATCCCACGTAAGGTCTATGGGAATAGCATAGAACATGGAGGATGATGTGGGCTGAAGCGGCATGGCTATGTCTCTGAAATGTGATAGACCCACAAGGGGTGAGTATGACTACTCAACATATGGAAGCCTGTCAGACCATATTACACAACTCTACCGCTACTCAACCTATAACATTCTAAACATGCAATATGTAAAACGAAACAACTTAGGATACCAAAACTCTGAAAGAACAACATAAATGAGAGACTAGGAAAGCAAATAAATAGTCAGAATAATTCAGTAATCAATTCGACTTCTAACTGCTGCCATTTTCTAGAGGGACCCGTGTTTGCATCCCTCCAGGCATCCCACATCCCACCTGGCATCACAAGAACCTCTGGTTTCATATTTCAGTCCTCGGACATCCAAAGCGTGTTATGTCTCACCTCCAGGCATCTCGCACCCTACCTAGCATCACGAGGACCTCCGGGGCTCATCACTATCCCCAGGCATCCGAAACGCGTTACGTCACACTTTGAGGCATCTCGACACCTGGGGTACCTCCGGGGCTCATCACTGTCCCTAGGCATCTAGAGGCATCAATTTCACGACCCTCCAGGCAACTCGACACCCGGGGCATCGTTGCCACAGGGGCCCGACGGCATCAATATCAATTCAACCATGACACAGCACCTAACAGGTTTTATTAAGGCCATCATGCACGTCTGACCCAAACTTCTATGGACACTTAAATCAAAATTCGACCATCTAACTGAGGTTCATACCATTTTACGCTCAATTCGATTCCCAACAACTTGCCTAGGAAATTCTAGCCTGCAAACCTAAATCAAACACGTCGATTTGTCAAGGCATTACAATACTCGTCCATTTAATCTCAACCCGAATAAAACATAACCGAATCAGGACCGACCGGCAACAATTTGGCTGCACTAAAGGTCGGTATCACTATCCTATGCTCACTAGGACTCCCGGTTTCACGCCCAATTAGGGTCGGCCGAGACGATGTTCACCACACTCACAACAAGGTGATCCAACAGTAATTTCAGCCCAACTAATCCCGAACCTCAGCTCGCCTAACGGACTTTAACCTACCAAGTCTGCACCACCTAATCCGACAATCAGCACCGCCCATCACCTACGCAACAGACCCACGCATGCATGTCAAACGGACCAAATTCTGGTTGATCCTAGGTAGAATACATGAGCAGGGTGTCGGGTGAATGTTGGTCTCACGTGTGGCTTTGCATGAAGAAAATTTAAGTGAGGTGGTAGGCTAAATGGCAATCAAATCATCATGATGCAGAGAAGGCGTGACGACGAACGTACGTTGTAAGAACATGACGAAACATGACGTCTCAGTCCGGTGATGGTAGTGACAAAACGGTGGCCGTAAATGGTGCCAACGACGTAGTCCGACAACAACTTGTCGACCCGTCACGTACCGTTACATATTCGAGGTCTGGCAAATTACCAACTGTCGGAGGTTTCTAAGCAAAATTTCGAAAGGGAATTTTTCTTGGGGGTGAGAGGGAATTTTTTCTAACAAATCTTCGTTTTTTTTTTTATTTCATGTCACTTTAAGGGTGTTGTGATCTCCAATACATTAGATACTGTGGAAATAACACTTTTTGGGCACATTTGCCCATGTAATTTTCTAATTGTCGGAGTTTCTAGGCAAAATACCGAAAGGGAATTTTTCATGTGGCAAAAGAAAATTTTTTATGCCAAAACTTCCTTTTTTAAATTCACATGGATTTAGGGGTATTGTGATTGAAAATATATAAAATCATGTGGAAATAAAGCTTTTTGAGCACATTTGCCGTTGTGGATTTCAACAATCAGAGGTTTCTAGGCAAAATAACGAAAGGGAATTTTTTCTGGCAAATCTTCGTTTTCCGATTTCATGTGGCTTTAAGGGGGTTGTGATCTTCAATACATTAATTCATGTGGAAATAAAGCTTTTTAAGCACATTAGCCACTGCAAATTTCCAACTGTCGGAGGTTTCTAGGCAAAATATCGAAAGGGAATTTTTCATGGGGCAAAAACGAATTTTTTCAGGCAAATGTTCGTTGTCTAATTTCATTTGGCTTTAAGGGTGTTGTGATATCGAGTACAATAAATTATGTGGAAATAAAGCTTTTTGAGAACATTTTGCCCTCCAGATTTCCAAGCATCGAAGGTTTCTAGGCAAAATACCTAAAGGGAATTTTTCATGGGGCAAAAGGGAATTTTTTCTGGCAAATCTTCGTTTTTTGATTTCACGTGACTTTAGAGGTGTTGCCATCTCCAATACATTAATTGATATGGTAATTAAGCAACTTGAACACATTTGCCCCTACATATTTCAAACTATCACAGGTTTATAGACAAAATACTGAAAGGGAATTTTTTCTAGCGAATCTTTGTTTTCTGATTCCACGTGGCATTAAGGGTGTTGTGAACTCCAATATATTAAATCATGTGGAAATAAAGCTTTTTTAGCACATTTTCCCTTGCAAATTTACAACTGTCGGAGGTCTTTAGGAAAAGTACCGGAAGGTAATTTTTCATGGGATAAAAGGGAATTTTTTCTTGCAAATATTCGTTTTCTGATTTCACGTGACTTTAAAGGTGTTGCCATCTCCAATACATGGAATGATATGGTAATAAAGTTACTTGAATTTATTTGCCCCAACATATTTGCTACTCTGTGAGGTTTTTAGGCAAAATACGAAAAGGGAATTTTTACCGGCAAACCTTCGTTTTAGAATTTCACGTTGCTTTAAGGGGGTTGTGATCTTTAATAAATTAAATTGTGTGGAAATAAAGCTTTTTGAGCACATTTGCCCCGGCAGATTTTCAACTGTCCAAGGTTTCTAGGCAAAATACATAAAGGGAATATTTCATGGGGCAAAAGGGAATTTTTTCTGGCAAATCTTCGTTTTTTGATTTCACGTGGGTTTAAGGGGGTTGTGATCTTCAATACATTAAATCATGTGGAAACAATGCTTTTTAAGCACATTAGTTGCTACAGATTTCCAACTGTCGAAGTTTCTAGGCAAGATACCGAAAGGAAATTTTTCATGGGGCAAAAACGAATTTCCTCTAGCAAATGTTCGTTGTCTGATTTCACATGGCTTTGAGGGTGTTATGATATCAAATACAATAAATTATGGGGAAATAAAAATTTTTCAGCACACTTTCCCCTCTAGATTTCCAAGTGTCGGAGGTTTCTAGGCAAAATACCGAAAAGGAAATTCTTGATGGGGCAAAAGGGAATTTTTTCTGGCAAATTGTCATTTTCTGATTTCATGTGACTTTAAGGGTGTTGACATCCCCAATACATTAAATGATATGGAAATTAAGTTACTTCGACACATTTACCCATGCATATTTCAAACTATCGGAGGTTTCTAAGCAAAATACTGAAAGTGAATTTTTCATGGGGCAAAAGGGATTTTTTTCTGGCAAATCTCCGTTTTCTGATTTCACGTGACTTTAAAGGTATTGCAATCTCCAATACATTAACTGATAAGGTAATTAAGCAACTTGAACACATTTGCACCTACATATTTCAAACTATCGTAGGTTTATAGGCAAAATACCAAAAGGGAATTTTTCAAGGGGCAAAAGGGAATTTTTTTTTTTAGCAAATCTTCGTTTTCTGATTCCACATGGCGTTAAGGGCATTAAAGGTGTTGTGATCTACAATATATTAAATCATGTGGAAATAAAGCTTTTTTAGCACATTTGCCCCTACAGATTTGCAACTGTCGGAGGTCTTTATGAAAAGTACCGGAAGGTAATTTTTCATGTGATAAAAGGGAATTTTTTTCTTGCAAATATTCATTTTCTGATTTCATGTGATTTGAAGGTGTTGCCATCTCCAATACATGAAATGATATGGTAATAAAGCCACTTGAACACATTTTCCCCAACATATTTGCTACTCCATGAGGTTTTTAGGCAAAATACCGAAAGGGAATTTTTATTGGCAAATCTTCGTTTTAAAATTTCACGTTGCTTTCAGGGTGTTGTGATCTCCAATAAATTAAATTGTGTAGAAGTAAAGCTTTTAGAGCACATTTGCCCCAACAGATTTTCAACTTTCCAAGGTTTCAAGTCAAAATACATAAAGGGAATATTTAATGGGCTAAAAGAGAATTTTTTCTGGCAAATATTCATTTTCTGATTTCACGTGGCTTTAAGGGGCTTGTCATCTTCAATACATTAAATCATGTGGAAATAAATCTTCTTAAGCACATTAGCCACTGAACATTTCCAACTGTCGGAGATTTCTAAGCAAAATACCAAAAGGGAATTTTTCATGGGGCAAAAACGAATTTTCTCTAGCAAATGTTCGTTGTCTAGTTTCACGTGGCTTTAAGGGTGTTGTGATATCGAATATAATAAATTATGTGGAAATAAAGATTTTTGTGCACATTTTCCCCTATAGATTTCCAAGTGTTGGAGGTTTCTAGGAAAAATACCAAAAGGGAATTTTTCATGGGAGAAAAGGGAATTTTTTCTGGCAAATATTCGTTTTCTGATTTCATGTGACTTTAAAGGTGTTGCCATCTCCCATACATTAAAGGATATGGTAATTAAGGTACTTGAACACATTCGCCCATGCATATTTCAAACTATCGGAGGTTTCTAGGCAAAATACCGAAAGGGAATTTTTCATGGGGCAAAAGGGAATTTTTTCTAGCAAATCTTCATTTTCTGACTCCATGTGGCGTTAAGGGTGTTGTCATCTCCAACATATCAAATCATGTCGAAGTAAAGCTTTTTGAGCATATTTGCCACTGCAGATTTCCAACTGTTGGAGGTCCATAGGAAAAATACCGAAAAGGGAATTTTTCATGGGGCAAAACATAATTTTTTCGACAAAATCTTCGTTTTATGATTTCTCATGGTTTTAAGGTGTTATGATCTCCAATACATTAAATCATGTGGAAATAATGCTTTTTGAGCTTATTTTCCACTGCAGATTTCCAACTGTCATAGGTTTCTTGGCAAAATACCAAAAGGGAATTTTTCATGGGGCAAAAACGAACTTTTTCTGGCAAATCTTCGTTTTCCAATTTCATGTGGCTTTAAGGGTGTTGTGAACTCCAAAGTGTTAAATCCTGTGGAAATAAAGTTTTTTGAGTACATTTGCCCCAACAGATTTCCAACTGTTGTAGGTTTGTAGGCAAAATACTAGAAGAGAATTTTTTCTGGCAAATCAGTGTTTTCTGATTTCACGTGGCTTTAAGGATTTTGTGATCTCCAATACATTAAATGATATGGTAATAAAGCTACTTGAACACATTTTCCCCAACAGATTTGCTACTACATGAGGTTTTTAGCCAAAATACCGAAAGGTATTTTTTTTTAGCAAATCTTAGTTTTCTGATTTCACGTTGCTTTAAGGGTGTTGCGATATCCAATACACTAAATTGTGTCGAAACAAAACTTTTTGAGCACATTTGTCCCTGCAAATTTCCAATTGTCGAAGGTTTCTAAGCAAAATACCGAAAGGGAATTTTTCATGAGGCAAAAGGGAACTTTTTTGGGCAAATCTTGGCTTTCTGATTTCACGTGGCTTTAAGGGGGTTGTGATCTCCAATACATTAAATCATGTGGAAATAAAGCTTTTCGAGCACATTTTCCCTTGTTGATTTCCAACGGTCGGAAGTTTCTAGGAAAAATATCAAAAGGAAATTTTTGATGGGGCAAAAGAGAATTGCTACTAGCAAATCTTCATTTTCTGATTTCACGTGGCTTTAAGGGTGTTGTGAGCTTCAATGTATTAAATCATGTGGAAAAAAAGCTTTTTGAGCACATTTGTCCCTGTAGATTTCCAACTGTTGAAGGTTTTTAGGGAAAATACCGAAAGGGAATTTTTCATGGGACAAAACATAATGTTTTCGACAAAATCTTTGTTTTCTGATTTCTCATGGTTTTAAGGGTGTTGTGATCTCCAATACATAAAATCATGTGGAAATAAAGCTTTTTGGGCACATTTTCCGCTGCAGATTTCCAACTGTCATAGGTTTCTAGGAAAATCTTCATTTTTTGATTTCATGTGGCTTTAAGGGTGTTGTGATCTCCAATGTATTAATCCTGTGGAAATAAAGCTTTTCAAGTACATTTGCTGTTGCAAATTTCCAACTGTCAAGAATTTTTAGGGAAAATACCGAAAGGGAATTTTTCTTGCGGCAAAAAGGAACTTTTTTCGTGCAAATCTTGGTTTTCTGATTTCACGTGGCTTTAAGGGGTTGTGATCTCCAATATATTAAATCATGTGGAAATAAAGCTTTTTGAGCACATTTTCCGTTGCAGATTTCATACTATTGTAGATTTCTAGGAAAAATACCGAAAGGGAATTTTTTGAGGGGCAAAACAGGAATCTTTTCTATAAATCTCCGTTTGCCTATTCACTTGGCTTTAAGGGTATTGTGATCTCCAGTACATTAAATCATGTGGAAATAAATCTGTTTTTAGCACATTTGCTGCTGCAGATTTCCAATTGTCGAAGGTTTCTTGGCAAAATGCCGAAAGGGAATTTTTTTCTGGCAAATGTTTGCTTTTTGATTTCACATGACTTTAAAGGTATTGCAATCTCCAATACATTTAATGATATGGTAATAAAGCTACTTGATCACATTTGCCCTAATAGATTTGCTACTACATAAGGTTTTGAGGCAAAATACCGAAAGTGAATTTTTTCTAGCAAATCTTCGTTTTCTGATATCACGTGGTTTTAAGGGTATTGTGATCCCCAATACATTAAATTGTGTGAAAATAAAACTTTTCGAGCACATTTTCCCCTGCAGATTTCTAACTGTCGAAGGTTGCTAGGGAAAATACCGAAAGGGAATTTTTGATGGGGCAGAATGGAATTTTTTCTGGCAAATCCTCGTTTTCCAATTTCACATGGCTTTAAGGATGTTGTGATCTCCATTCCATTGAATGATATGGTAATGAAGCTACTTGAACACATTAGCCTCGATAGATTTGTTACAACACGAGATTTTTAGGCAAAATACCGAAAGGGAATTTTTTCTGGCTGAATCTTAGTTTTCTGATTTCACGTCGCTTTAAGGGTGTTGTTATCTCCAATACATTAAATCTTGTGGAAATAAAGATTTTTGGGCACATTTCCTATTGTAGATTACCAACTGTCGGAGGTTTCTAGGCAAAATATCGAAGGGGAATTTTTTGTGGGGCAAAATGGAATTTTTTCTAGCAAATCTTTGTGTTCAGATTTCACATGGCTTTAATGGTGTTGTGATCTCTAGTACATTAAATCATGTGGAAATCAAGCTTTTTGAGCACATTTTTCGCTCTAGATTTCCAACTGTCGTAGGTTTCTAGGCAAAATACCGAAAGGGAATTTTTCATGTGGCAAAAGAGAATTTTATCTGGCAAATCTTCGTTTTCTTATTTCACGTGGCTTTAAGGGTGTTGTGAACTCCAATGTATTAAAATTATATGGAAATAATTCTTTTTGAGTACATTTGCTGCTGTAAATTTCCAACTGCGGGAGGTTTCTGGACAAAATACCGAAAGGGAATTTTTCATGGGGCAAAAGGGAATCTTTTCTGGTAAATTTTCATTTTCTGATTTCACTTGGCTTTAACGGTATTGTGATCTCCAATACATTAAATCATGTGGAAATAATGCTTTTTGAGTACATTTGCTATTGCAAATTTCCAATTGACGGAGATTTTTAAGGAAAATGCAGAAAGGGAATTTTTCATGGGGCAAAAGCGAATTTTTTCTGGCAAATCTTGGTTTTTTTTATTTCACGTGGCTTTAAGGGGGTTGTGATCTCCAATACATTAAATCATGTGGAAATCAATTATTTGGAGCACATTTGCCCCTGCAGATTTTCAATTGTCAGAGGTTTTGAAGCAAAATACCTAAATGGAATTTTTCATGGGGCTAAAGGGAATCTTTTCTAGTAAATTATTGTTTTCTGATTTCACTCGGCTTTAACGATATTGTGATCTCCAATACATTAAATCATGTGGAAATAAAGCTTTTTTAGCACCTTTGCCATGGCAGATTTCCAACTATTGGAGGTTTATAGGCAGAATACCAAAAGGGAATTTTTTTTGGGGGCAAAAGGGAATTTTTTTTGGCAAATCTTCGTTTTCTGATTTCACGTGGCTGTAAGGATGTTGTGATCTGCAATACATTAAATCATGTGAAAATAAAGCTTTTTGGGCATATTTAGCATTGCAGATTACCAACTGTCGGAGGTTTCTAGTCAAAATACCAAAAGGAAATTTTTCATGAGGCAAAAGGGAATTTTTTCTAGCAAATCTTCGTTTTCTAATTTCATGTGGCTTGAAGGGTGCTGTGATCTCCAATACATTAAATCCTATGGAAATAAAGATTTTTTAGCACATTTGCCCCTACAAATTTCCAACTATCGGAGGTTTCTAGGCAAAATACTAAAAGGGAATTTTCATGGGGCAAAACAAATTTTTCCTACGAAATCTTCATTGTCTGATTTCACATGGTTATAAGGATGTTGTGATCTCAAATACATCAAATTATGAGGAAATAAAGCTTTTTTAGCACCTTTGTCGCGGCATATTTCCAACTGTTGGAGGTTTATAGGCAAAATACCAAGAGGGAATTTTCATGGGGCAAAAGGGAATTTTTTTTTTTTTACAAATCTTCGTTTTTTGATTTTACGTGGCTTTAAGGGTGTTGGGATCTGCAATACATTAAATCTTGTTGAAATAAAGCTTTTTGAGCATATTTACCATTGCAGATTACCAACTATTGGAAGTTTCTAGAAAAAATACCGAAAGGAAATTTTTCATGAGGCAAAAGAGAATTTTTTCTAGCAAATCTTCGTTTTCTTATTTCATGTGGCTTTAAGGGTGTTGTGATCTCCAATACATTAAATCCTATGGAAATAAAGCTTTTTGAGCACATTTGCCCCTACAAATTTCCAACCGACGGAGGTTTCTAAGCAAAATACTAAAAGGGAATTTTCATGGGGTAAAAACGAATTTTTTCTGCAAAATCTTCATTTTCTGATTTCACATTGTTATAAGGGTGTTGTGATCTCCAATACATTAAATCATGTGGAAATAAAGCTTTTTGAGCGCATTTTCTGCTACAGATTTCCAACCGTCGGAGGTTTCTAGGCAAAATACTGAAAGGGAATTTTTCTTGGGGCAAAAGGGAATTTTTTCTGGCAAATCTTCATTTTTTGATTTCACGTGACTTTAAGGGTGTTGTGATCTCCAACACATTAAATCATGTGGAAATAAAGCTTTTTGGGAACATTTGCCCTTGCAAATTTCCAAATGTCGGAGGTTTCTAAGTAAAATACCGAACGGGAATTTTTCATGCGGTAAAAGGGAAATTTTTCTAGCAAATCTTCATTTTTTGATTTCACGTGACTTTATGGGTGTTATGATCTCCAATAAATTTAATGATATGGTAATAAAGCTACTTGGACACATTTGCCCTGACAAATTTGCTACTAAATGAGGTTTTAGAAAAAATACCGAAAGGGATTTTTTTCCTGCAAATATTCGTTTTCTAATTTCACATAGCTTTAAGGGTGTTGTTATCTCCAATACATTAAATTGTGTGGAAATAAAGCTTTTTGAGCACATTTGCCCCTGCAAATTTCCAACTGTCGAATGTTTCTAGGCAAAACACCGACAGGGAATTTGTCAAAGAAATAATAAGACCCTCCGCTAGGCAATCCATAGTCGCTAAAGTAAAACAGAGAACATAACCAAATAGCGCATACTTACTAAGATGGAATCATCTAGGTATAGCTAAATGAATGCTAAGATGTCACACGAATGATCACTTCATATCAAGCACACGAAATATACATGTATGCCTCTTATTTCTAACCAGAACCTAGATGATATGCATCAACAACAGGCGAACTCGCACGCCAACTGGAATTATATTATAGTGTATGTCAAGGTCCACCCTAATCAATTTACCCACCAAAACTCATCCCGGCCCGATCAAGTCTGTGACATCCTAAATTTTAGGTTTTGATTTCGATTGGATAAGTTGGGCTTTTCGTTGACGCGACTATAGTGCTTTTCTCTGAGGTGGCCATTCATGAGATAACTAGCCTATTAGATGAAGCCATTAAGGAATATAAACGCAATAAACTTGAGAATTCAACCAGGAATCGACTGCTCGACCGTGTTAGTCTGCAAGAGTTATTATGGCATAGTTGAAAATCGATAAGAGACCAAAGATAGGTCGATTTGAATGAGATGTGTGCTAAACGTGGGTAATTCCACTAAATTACAAAATTCTCGTCGATCGACACTAGACTAATTTTTCTATTGTTTTGGCGCCCTATGTCCATATTTGAAACCTTGAGGTTTTCACGACAACCGAGAGTCATCAATGTATCGAAGAGGTACATGTGGCTCGAAGAAAATCGACCACGGGTCAATTGTACCAAAAATTCCTAAAAGCTACCCGGTAGGTTAAGTCACGCTAAAATCATGTTAGATGGAAATTAACCGTGAATTTGAAGCCGATTTCAAAAATGGAAAGTTCTGTCATGTCATGAGTTATTTTAGGAATGTCGACTCACATTTTGAGGAATTTTCGACGAGTTCAGGATTTTGACCTCCTGTGTGAACTACTTGGTGAAAGGAAGTTGTGTGGGTTTTTTCTTCAACAAAATTGGACCTCAATTGGAGAGGTTTGTTTAGAACTCGGATTCCGAGAAAAATGAGATGGAATTCGGAATTGAGGGAAATAGCTGTTTTTGTTGCTCAAGACTTGTTATTTGGGGGAAATTATGGTGCAAGAAAGCAAGTGAGGATCAAGTATTTTAGCATGAAGATTTTTGGGGACCAAGTTGGATTAAATAAGAGCAAATGAGACCAAGAATTTTGGTTATAGTAATTTCTTTTAATTTTCTTTTCTTTTTCCCCCCCTTCGGCCACACGTTCTCCCCTAGCCGAGCGTCCCCTGCACATTTGGTCTCCCATTTCCTTTCTTTCTTGGACTTTTCCTTCATGCTTATTCTCTCTCTCTCTTTCACTCGCACGAATCCCCCCCCCCCCAAAAACCGACAGCCCTCTGTCGTGTCCCACCTTCTTCCCCATTTCTTTGACTTTTGAGTCATACTTATCCTCTCTTTTCCCTTGCCGACACCACACTCCCTCTCCTTTCTCTCTTTGTCGCACGTTGCCAGCTGCCCCGACCGGATCTGCTTCTTCTTTGCTTGCGTTTTCATTTTCCTCCGAAACCCTCCATCATTCCATCTTTTTTCAATTTTTTTTTCTGCTTCTTCCTTTGCTCGGTCGAAGACCCGAGCTTCCCCCACGATTTCTCCTCCCTTGCTGCCTGCGAAATCTGCCGTCGCTACAAACGTTCGCAAAGGGGCCTCCGCCAGTCAACCCTCAATTTTCCCAACCGTTTTGTTGACTCCTTGCTGCCCTCTCTCCTTTGGTTGCTGTTCAAAGCCCAACCAGCAGCTCTTGCCAGCCCACGATCCCTCTGCCTTTGCCAAACCGAACAGCCTCCACCGTCCAGCACCCCCGAGACCAGCCACAACTCCTTCACCGATCAGTCGCACCGTAGCCCCTCTGCAGCCCGCGTCTCTCCGAACTTCAGCAGCCTTTCACTTTCGCAGAGCCGAAGCAGCGGGACAAACAACGCAAGAGCAAAACCCAGCCCAACCGCAAAGCTTTGTGTAGCCGATTTCAGCCTCAGTTTGGCCCTGCTTTGGAATGCCATGTCCCCGTCATTTTGATCCGAGCAAATCATTAATTAAGTGAGTTTAACTCATTAATGCCTACTTGGTATGTTAATGATGCTTAAGGATTCTTTAGTTAGACTAAGTATGGATTATCTGGATAGTTATATTAGATTAGCAATTTAATTAATTGTTGTTGCATGTTAGGTGGTTAGAGTAGTGTAGTTAGAGCCTAAACAAGCTCTAGTATTTAACTAGAGTGGTTCAGAAATTTTCCAGATCCATCTCAGCTTCCAATTAGGCTTTACAGGCCTAAGTTTGCATTTTTGCTATTTATTGGCATTTATTTATTATTTTCCGTAATTATTTATTTATTTATTTATTTTTCAAAAATTCAATTGGGATAGCTGATAACTGAAATTTTATGCTGATTGCAATGGTGTGATCTATTTATTTAATTGGGTTCTAAATTGTGTTGATTGAGAGTGATTGGTGGTTGGGGGTATTTATCCCCGAATTAATTAATTTCAGTAATTAATTTGAAAATCACCGGGCATCGGTTTACATTGCCAAAAATATGTTTATGGGCTATTGAAACTAGTGAGATTTTCAAAGGTGAAAATATTATATTTTGGCTAAGAGCAACCGTGTACTCACACATGAGTATTTTTATCAGGTATGATAAAAATTGCGAAATGATTAAATGATCAAGATGATATATTATATCAACCTACAGACTTTGGTCTGGCAGCTTCTGGTGAGCATTATTATTCTCAGTATACTATGGCAGTATAGCTGGCAACTTTTGGTGAGCATAATGAACATATCAGATCGGTGGTTCTAGCAGCTTTTGGTGAGCATTATTATTATCAGTGTACTATGAAAGTATATTTGGTAGCTCATGGCAAGTATATATAGTATACTATCAGTTTATCTGGTATTTTCTGGCGATCATATATTTAGTATACTATATCGGTATATCCGGCAACTTCTAGTAAGCTATACCATCTAGTTTTAGCTTAGAGTAAGTTGTTCGCAAGATGGTTGAACTTGATAGATAATATTGATTGAGATGACTCGGGAATGGTCTTATTGACATGTAATCGACTAAGTCGATTAATCAATAGTTCGATCTGATTGATTGAATTGCTTGGGTGAAATGATTGGTCGATTATTCAAATGGTACTTGCAGGATGACATTAAGGCCAAGGTAAGTTTCCGACCTATGTTTGTGCTTAGGCAGCTCTTGGGGCGTATCTTCTTCCTAGTCAAGTCTTAAGGGGTTGAACTTGCTGAGACATTGTCTCATTGGTTATTGTATAAACATTTTTAGGTCCTTAGATGGTATGGGTGAAGGATCGGAAGCCCCGGAGTCTAGGAAGCTGAAGACCGAAGAATAGGCGAACATGTCTGACTAGTGGGTTATAGGACAATTCTCTTTTTGTTAAGCCGATAATTTTGTAAACAGCCTGGTGTTGTAAATTGACATGTTAATTTATAAAAGGCTTGTTTTGGTTTGAAAATTTATGACCCTACTTTCCTATCACATATTGTTGTTGTCTGGGGATTATTTATCTGCTTTTGCATATACATAAAAATGAATATGTCGGCGATGCGTCCTGGGACGTCACTATTTAATCGACCAAGCCGGGATAGGCACACACTCGGAGGATTGGGGCGTGATAAAATCACTTTCGGAATCCCACATCTAAACTTCCACGATATTGCTATCATAGGCATCTCACTCTGAGGCATCCCAATATCACACAACTAAGGCATCCCAAGATCACACAGCATAGGGCATCTCACTCTAAGGCATCCCGATATCCCATAACTGAGGCATCCCTGA
This sequence comes from Eucalyptus leucophloia subsp. euroa, assembly GCA_017140325.1. Lineage (NCBI taxonomy): Eukaryota > Viridiplantae > Streptophyta > Magnoliopsida > Myrtales > Myrtaceae > Eucalyptus > Eucalyptus leucophloia. Next base: position 61,082,086 of record CM029470.1, on the reverse strand, counting down.
TTATACACAAGGGCATCTCAACTCTGAGGCGTCTCAGTATCTCACTCAACTAAGGTATCCAAAGTCACACAGCATGGGCATCCCACTCCCCGGGGCATCACCGGTATCCTAGTACCGATGGAAATCTCTAACTCATTTAATTCACACCTTTGAATTATATCACATCACAACATGCATAAGACCTCAAGAGCACACAATCGCTTCAAGTAAACATTCAATGCTCACACAGCATTTCATTCATGTCACACTCATTGCACACATATGCCACAATTAGTGACCATACAATGACCACACTTTGAATTATGGAAGAGACATGCTCATGCACAAACTAACCATTATTACAAGACCATTAGAGTCCCTATATGCCATCAAAATTAGATACAAGAGGAATAGCACCTATTGCTCAATCTCAGACCAAGACAGGATACAAGCTAACACAAGCAATTTCAATCACAGAAGCCGAAAGTGCATCAAATCTCATCGAAATGCTACGAAATTTTAGTATGTTATAGAAGAGATATAGATTAAGATTTTTTGTGCCAAAACCTAAGCCTATATCTCATTGTATAAAGAGCAGTAATTTGCTGTCTTTACCACTAAATTCTGCAACAACTTCCAGATTAACTGCCTACTGGAAAAGGACCATTTCACTCCCCAAATCTCTACCATTTGTTCTCAAATTTTGATATGTTGTTCCTAAAGATGTGTCCTACAACTTTAATGGAGGGTTTAAGGTCCAATTATGACTAGAAAAACACGAAATTTTCATAGAACTACCTAAGATTATGCTATTTTCTATAGGTTAGTTTGCTGTTCTAAGGGTGGAATGTTCTCGCCAGCTAATTTTCGCAAGGAAATCTCTACAACCAGTAGTTGAAACCTAAAATAGTTGGTGTACTCTTAAGAAAATTAGTTTTTTCCATTAACTACACATTTAAAACCCCAAAGTGATCCATAAACCAGTAATTTTCTATCCCTATCTTTCCTAAACAGAGCATCCCAAGCCCTTGTCTCCATCCACAGCTACATCAGATTGTTTAGTTTGTCTACAACAACTTTTAGTACCTCGACGCTGCTCCGACAGAATCCAAAAGTGATCTTAATAGCTCATAGACTACACACACAACAACCCACAGTTCAACTCGAGGCTAGAATTCACCTCTTAACCCCTCAAAACCAACATGCAACACCCATCTATCACTCAGCAGTCATCTACCTACCATCTTGCCCAACAGAGCTCCCTCACGCTCGGTTCTTTAACCATCCAAACCCCGATCATCGCATGCAAAGACCAACGGTTCCATTTGAGTGTCCATCTAACCTATTCCAACTCAAAACAAGAGCATCAAGACTTAATCTCCCACCATCCAACATGCTTCGCAAGTTCCCTCGACAAACAATGGATAAAGTCTAGTTTAGGACCTCATCATTTCCTTACCTATGGCTCGGCTTCATTGGTGGCTCACTGCTCTTCGCAATTTTGCCCTCAAACACACACAAGAAGAAGAAGAAGAAGCTGGGGTCGTTGGGCTTTGCTTTTGTGCAAGCCGTGCAAGAGAGAAAAGAGAGAAGTAGAGAGAGAGGATTTGGGTTTGTTTAGGGAGAAGAAATGGCGTTCGTTATGAGGGAAATCAAATGTGAGTGTATGGATTTTATTTTAAATCCCAAGAATAGATATCATTAGGAAGAAATGATGATGTCTCCTCTAAAGGCTTCGGGTTGGGGAGAAGCTGAGAGGGAAGAGATGAAAGTCATGGTTCCCATGCACGCATTCTTCTTCATGATCGACACCTGGTGCTTGAGAATGGTTAAGATCAATTTCTTATCCATGTCATTAGTTTATCTATTAGTTTCAAACGTCTTCTACTTAGTTTCATTTCAAATCCATAAAATTTTAGATACTTTAGTAACTATACGATTCCATGAGTTCGCACGAATCGAATTAACGTGTTAATGTCTCAGCACTAATTTATAATACAAATAAGAATTAATCGTGAGAAATTACCAAAGTTAGTGTTCAATAATAAAATTACAATCGCTTATAAGTTTTAATAAAATTCTAATTAAATCTATCATAACGGTAACCTATAATCTTAATCGAAATTTAAAGTGCTTAGGCCTAAATACCCGTCTTTAGCCCACTTGGCTCATCCCATGACATTTCATTACCCCCTAGATTTAATTCACAATTTTAATGAACTTGACTCTTGGCCTGCTCCAAGCCAAGCCCAAGTCCATATGCTATCCTTTGACCGGTCGAGCCCATGCTTGATATCTTCATGCAGCCCGTTAACAACTTAAGCCCATACTTTTCTCATAGCCCATCAGGCTTGTCATCTAGCCTGCTTTGAAATAATCCAAGCCCATAACAGTTTGATCACACTTATGGGGTCAGAAAATTTAGGATGTCACAATGTGAAACATGATATGGAACGATTTTCGTGAAGAAACTTTTCTAAGAAAAGCGAAGCATGATTTATAAAAATCCGACAATGCACATCATTGCATCAGGAAATTGACAAAATAGCATAACATCAAGTCATTGCAACTGAGATTTATCCTATCAAGCAAACTTTAAAAATCACGAAAATCGAGTTTTAAATTTACTTCTAAGTCAGAATTCTAATCTAGATAAGGAAAAATGGAAAATGGGTCTAACAATGAGTAAATTCCATAAAGTCGGTGGTGTTCAAAAGGTCTAGATGTGTCCTACGATTTCTTAGAAAGGTCCAGGTTCAAATGAGGTAGTTTCGGTAATAAAAAATCGAGGTTTGTGAAGGTGTGCGCATTAGTCATTAAAAAAACAAAGCATAATATGCATTTATGAGTCCTAAAATCGCCTAAACAACGCTCAAGAGGCACGAAATTCACATGTGGCAAAGGATTTGATATGACAAATGATTTGGGTAAACATTGATGTGAATCGTTGCGGAAAGATCGTTCTACGAAGGCCCGGATGTTGCGAATTGCGAACCTCGACCTCCAATCAAACCTATGATTGGCAACCTCGGTATGAACGTGACTTGTTGATGAATGCGTGTCAACCAACCAACGTTATAGACACCACGAGCGAAAGAATTCACTATCTCGCTCGATAAGTCGAATTGATCGTCACAAGAGAACCTTGATAAGGTCAAGTCCTCAAAAGAACAGTAGAAGAGAACCTCTCAATTCTTTTCCTCAAAAATAAATTATGTCCCCCAAAGAAATCCGGCTAGTCCTTAATATAGGCTTTCAAACCGCCACACAAATCCTAAAACCAACTCTAGAAATCTAATGCGTCATATTCTAGAATATGCCTAAACAAGAAGATAATTTTTTGATTTGGTCAAATATTTGGTAACCAGATAATCAAATTGCGCCAAGATTTCCAAGATTCTTCAAGATTTGATCCAAGGTCATCTCCAAGCCAAAGATTACACCAAGATTCTTCACGATTTAATCCAAGGTCATCTCCACGCCAAAGATCACGAACCATGACGCCAACAGCTTGCCTAAATTGCTTAGCCCGCGCTCGACTGATCGAACCAGTCGGAATAGACAACGGGTCCACATCATTCCCTCCCCCGTGCAAAGGATTTGCCCTCAAATCATCACTTTCATTGAAAAGAGTCAAGTCAGAAACATTAAATGTAGCACTAACATCATACTCACCTGGAAGATCAAGCTCGTAGGTGTTTAACTCTTTCCGCCACCATGAATGGTCCATCTCCTCGTGGTAATAACTTAGAATGTCGTTGCTTAGGAAATCGCTCTTTGCGCATATGAACCCAACCCCAATCGCCTGGTTCAAACACCACTTCCTCGCGCCCTTTGTTGGCTTGCCTTGCATATTGCTCAATCTTGCACTCAATATTTGTGTGCGTTTTCTCATGCAATGCCTTGACAAATTCGACTTTCTTTGCTCCGTCTAAATCCACACGCTCATCAACAGGTAAAGGGATTAAATCTAACGGAGTTAACGAATTACAACCATAGACAACCTCAAATGGTGTAAATTTAGTAGCAGAATGCATGCTCCTATTATATGCAAACTCAACATGTGGTAGACAATCTTCCCAAGATTTTATGTTCTTTTTAATAATAGCACGCAACAACACCCTTAAAGTTCTATTAACTACCTCGGTTTGACCATCGGTCTGTGGATGACAAGTAGTAGAAAATAACAACCGTGCTCCCAGTTTTTTCCACAATGTTTTCCAATGGTAGCTAAGAAATTTAGAATCTCGATCTGAAACAATCAACTAGGCATGCCATGCAAACATACAACCTCCCTAAAGAACAAATCAGCAACATGAGATGCATCATCAATTTTATGACAAGGTATAAAATGAGTCATATTTGAAAATCGATCAACAACCACATAAATAGAATCTCTACCATACTTTGACCTAGGCAATCCTATTACAAAATCCATAGAAATATCAGTCCAATGATGCGTTGGAATAGGTAATGGTGTATACAAGTCATGAGGTTTAGTTGTAGACTTAGATTGCTTACAAGCAATGCATCTCTCACAGACATGTGTGACATCTCTCTTCATATGTGGCCAATAAAAATATTCATACAGCACTTCATAAGTCTTATTAATGCCAAAATGCGCCATTAAACCACCACTATACTCTTCTCGCACCAACAATTCATGCAAAGAATACTTAGGCAAACATAGTTTGTTTTCACAGAAAAGATAACCTTCATGCCTATATAATTTATCAAATGCAGCATGTTCACTGCTTCAAACACTCTCCCAAAGTCATCATCATCAGTATATAAGCCCTTGACATGCTCAAAACCTAGACACTTTACTTCTAAAGTAGTTAGAATTGCATATCTTCAAGAAAGTGCATCAGCTACCACATTCTTCTTACCTTTTTTGTACTTGATCACATATGGAAAAGTCTCGATGAACTCCATCCATTTAGCATGTCTTTTATTCAACTTCTGTTGCCCTTTCACGTACTTCAAGGTCTCATGATCGATGTGGATCACAAACTCCTTCGGCCATAGATAATGTTGCAAAGTCTCCAAAGCTCGCACTAAAGCATACATCTCCTTATCGTAGGTAGGATAATTCAATGTTGCTCCACTCAATTTCTCACTAAAATAAGCTATGGGACACCCTCCTTGCATCAACACGGCTCCAATTCTTGTATTAGAAGTATTGCACTCTATCTCAAAAGTAGCACTGAAATTCGGCAAAGATAACAAAGGAGCATTAGTCAACTTATCTTTTAGTAGATTAAATGCTTTCTCTTGCTCTTCTCCCCATGTAAAACCCATGTGCTTTTTGATAACCTCAGTCAAAGGTGCGGCAATGGTGCTAAAATCCCTCACAAATCGCCGAAAAAAAACTCACCAATCCATGAAAGCTACACACCTCTCCTACGGTTTTAGGTGTTGGCCATTCATGGATTGCTTTTACATTTTCTTCATCAACCTGTATACCATAAGCACTAACAACAAATCCTAGAAATACTAATTTGTTAGTAACAAAAGAGCACTTCTTTAGATTAGAGTACAATTGCTCGGCCCTTAAAACCTGCAAGACAGCTCGCACATGCTCAATATGGTCATCAAAGCTTCGACTATATATCAAGATGTCATCGAAATAGACAACTACAAATCGACCAAGAAAAGCACGCAAAACATGATTCATAAGTGGCATAAACGTGCTTAGTGCATTAGTTAATTCAATTGGCATGACTAACCACTCATACAATCCATACTTGATCTTAAATGCAGTTTTCCATTCATCACCTTCTTTCATCCTAATTTGATGATAGCCACTTCTCAAATCGATCTTAGTGAAAATGCAAGAACCATGCAACTTATCCAACATGTCATCTACCATAGGAATAGGATGTCAATACTTTACCATAATGTTATTTATTGCTTGGCAGTCGACACACATTCACTAAGTTCCATCCTTGATTGGCACCAACAAAATGGGGATCGCGCACAGGCTAAGACTCTCTCTCACATGCCCTCGTTCTAATCGTTCGCTAACTTACGGCTGAAGTTCCTTTGTCTCATCGTGATTGCTTCAATATGCGGGTCGGTTAGGTAATGGCACACCAATAATCAAGTTGATTTGATGTTCTATGCCTCGAATCAGTGGTATCCCTCTAGAAAGTTCATCCTGAAATACATCTTCAAATTCTTGTAATAAAGACACAATAGGACTAGGCAAACTTGGGTCAAGATCTTTAGCAGAAAACAAAACCTCATTGTACAAAAGTACAAGCATCGGTCGATCTAGAGCTAAAGCTCTCCTCACCTCACTCGATTTTGCATAAAAATTATTTTGCCTATTTTCTTTCCTCTCTTCTTTTCCCTCAGTATTTACTAGAATCCTCCTCTCGGCCTCTCCTTTTCCTTATGTCTCAGACACACCACGCAAGCCCTCGGATTTCTGACATTTTCTCTCTATCTTGGCTTCTCGTTGTAACTTTAACTAATCTTGATACACCTCATTAGGTGTCATTGGTACCAAGGTGTAAGTCTTTTGATTCATCACCAATGAATAACGATTAGTATACCCATCATGATGTACATTTCGATCATATTGCCATGGTCTTCCAAGTAAGAAATGACCCGCTTACATAGGTCTAACATCACACTCTACCTCGTCCTTATATCTCCCTATCTCAAATGGGATTCGAACTTGTTTCGACACTTTCACCTCACCACTATCATTTAACTATTGAAGTTTATAAGGCCTACGGTGCTTTATCGTCTTCAAAACCAACTTATATACCATAATACAACTTGCCACATTTGCACGACTACCTCCATCAATTATCAAACTACAGATCTTACCATTCACGACACATCTTGTATTAAACAAGTTATCTCTTTGTTGGTGATGCTCCTCCTCCTTTACTTACACACTAAGAGAACGTCTAACCACCAATAAGTCTCATTTACAGCCACTTCTCCATCACTACAATCCTCCAATGGTGGCATCTCATCATTATCTTCTTCACTCTCACTTTCAAACTCAATATCACCATGTCCAGTCATGATCATCACCCTCCTATTAAGGCATTGATTTGTCAAATGATCCTTGCCCAAACACTTAAAACATTTAATCTATCGAGTTCCAATATTAGGGTTTTCGGTTTTACCTGAAGCAAAATTCGTTCCAACTTTACCATCCCTCTCCTTCTCCTTTGAGGTTTCGGTTTTGGTGTTATTTCCTCTCCAATTCGGCTTCTCATCTCTCTTCCAATTGGATCTCTAATTCTAATTTGAACCTCCTCCACTCTTATAATTTCAATCCAATTTCAATTGCTGCTCAACTTTGATGGCTTTGTCCACCAAATCCTCCAACTCAATATAGTGTTGCAGCTGCACCACCTTTGCTATGTCTCTTTGTGATACTCTTCCACTCTTTTATTGCCTTGTGTGAGATTTTGTAACTTTTGAAACAAATCTCGATGGTAGTGACTTGGTACAAAATGCCTCCTCATCACCACATTCATCTCATCTCATGTCTCTATTGGTCTTTCACCATTGCACCTCCTACTAGTCACAAGTTGATCCCACCAAATTATAGCATAATCAGTAAATTCAATTGTCATGCCCCGAACCTTAAGTGTGTGCACATCCCTCAGTGATCGATAAAAATGCGATGTCCCAGAACGCATTGCCAACCTATTTATTTTATTGCATATGCGGAAGCGAATGAACAAATCTCCTGACAGCCAATAGCATGGGATAGAAAAGTAGGATAACAAATTCACAGCTAAAACACACTTTTATAAACAAACTAGGTTTATGTACAAAACTAGTCTATCTACCAAAAAGATCAGCCCTAAAAAAGGAAACTATCTTGCAACCCACTTGTCGGACACGTTCACCAATCCTTCGAACTCCACAGGCTCCGAGGGCGTTAGGCCCTCCACAGCACCATCAAGAGGGTCAGCTGCACCGTCACCACAAGCGGCATCGACTACCACAGCGGGGATCTTAAAACCCTAAAGGGGACCAACTCTGTATCCATTGAGCCCGTGGCGGAACCACACCCTGAATTGATGAGGTACCCTCTAAGGTAGGCCCTCATTGACCCAAATGGTGGTTATGACGAGCTCATAGAGCAAGTGGCCTCTGAGAATAGGGAAGTCAGTGATCAGCACTGTAACCCTCCGAGGCTAACCATAACGAACAGGCGGGGCCGTCATCTAAGGACTTGAAAAGATAAAGCCCACGACAGGGCGAGACAATATCTCAGCAAGTTCATCCCTTAAACTCCGACTAGGAAGGAAATATGCCTAACGGCAGTCTATACACACAAGACAGAGGACTTACCTTGCCTTAGTTTCCTCCTACATTTTAGTACAATTCACATACTTAATCAATCCATTCAATCAATACAATCAATACCATCAATCCATCAGTCAATTCAATCAATACCATCGATCCATCAATCAATTCAATCCATCGATCACAGGGGTCCCCAATATAAGGCCAAATCATTATGGCACGTCTCACACCGTACCACACAATTTCGTCCCATAATCCGGCGCTTCAATTTCAATCGAACACACGTTCCAACTTGATTACTACACGCATAGGCACAATCTACCAATGCACATCGATCTTCTGGTGTAGCTAGGCTTCATCTCACTCCCTTAAGCACGGCAACATCCACCAACGCACATCAAGGACAGCATTCCCGAAAAAGCATCGGTCCAGAATCTACTGCAACCGACATCTGTTGTCTAGGGGCATCCCATATAGGGGCAACGTCCTACCGACGCACATCGGGGACTAGTTCACTTAGCCATCACACGATTAATCAATCCCGGCCAAGGACATTGTGCTTTGCACACAAATGCCTCAATTAAAATAATGAGTTAGTGTATCTTCTTCATATTAAAAACACATGGTAAAATAATAGTGTATGAGTACATGGTCAATTTGAACCAAAAAAATTGATATCCTCCCTTTTAAAATCTCACTATTTAATGTAGTCTCAAAAATCATTTTCAGTGTCAAAACCTGATACTTGGAATTTTTTAATTAAATATCAAAATTTCATAATTTTGGAATAAATAACCAAAATTCCAATCACCACTCAATTTGCACAAATTGACACTTAATTGCATAAACTAAACATACCAATACAATCAGCACGAAATTCCAGTTACCGACTATCCCGGTATAATTTTCGGAAAATATTAAATAATTAAATAATTAAATAATTAAATAAAAGCCAAAAATAAATAAATAATGCAAATTAAATACAATAAACACCAACTTAGGTCGAAAATGCTAATCTAACCACCTAAACGGGCCTAGAAAATTTCTGAACCTATCTAGATAAATAGTACAATCTATCCAGCCCTTAATCAATCTATTCTAACCACCTTACATGCATAATTAAGCAATTAAATCACCAATCTAAACTAACTAACCACATAATCCCTAATTAGCCTAAACTAATTATCGACTAAGCGTCATTAACTCTCTAAGTAGAGTTTAGCAAGTAAACTCACCGATTTAACAGGTCGGTGAGTCCACGACGACGGTGACGCGGAGGCGGGCAATAAACAAGCCTACGGCGACACCAAGCGGGGTCCGAGATGGGCCTTAAAACGGGCCTAAAAGTCCAAGAACCCTTGTTGGCCTTCGTCTACGTCCTTGGGCCGAGGGGGTTGCTCGAGCGGCTGGAAGCGGCAAGGAGAGATGGTGATGCTACAACAAGGCCAGGCGAGAGACGGTAGTGGTTTTGGCTTGCTGGACGGCGACAAACAGTGGCTAGGGGCTAGTAGGACTTGCGAGCTGACACGGACGACGGCGCAGAATGGTCTAGATGACGGGACATTGAGCAGGAGGCATGGACGCAGGGAATGTGTGCGCGGGCTCGCGGCGGCGTGCGGTGAGTGCAGCTTGGGAGGCGGTTGACGATGAAGGGGAGGAGCCGGCTATTCTCTGGTTCTCTCATGCTAAAAAATCACACAACAATGGATAAAGTGGGCTGTAAGGAGGAAGCAGAAGCTGCTAGCTAAAGAGGGGGGCCCAATTGCCTAAATATCAAGCAAAATATCCCAATTTCACTCAATGCTTGCCCCCACCACCTTCAACCATCAATTATCAGCCATTAGCACACCCAAACTTCCCCAACAAGCCATTGAAATGGTCCAAAAGTGGTTGCACCCCCTTGGCTACGAATTTAGACAATTTCCCTTCAAATTCACTTCAATTTCTCATCAATTCAATCCAATTGATGTCCAATAATTCTAGCCAAGGTGCCCACATTAAATTCTTGCCATTCCCTCGCCAAATAGTCCAACTTGAATGCCAAAAATGCAACCAAAAACGGCCCTCTAATTTTTCCGGTCCAAAATAGCCTTACTTTGAATTTTCACCAAAATCTTGGGTTTGCAAAAAAATCTTTGGAGGATGAGTCGATGTTCCTAAAATGGCTCGTGACATGACAGAACTTTCAATTTTTGAAATTGGGTTTAAATTTGCGGTTAATTTTAACTGGACGCGATTTTAGCGTGACCTAACTTATCAGGTAGCTTTCGGGAATTTTTAGTGCAATTGACCCATGATCGATTATTTTCGAGCCACATTGTACATCTTTGGCTCATTGGCGACTCTCAGTTGTTGTGAAATTTTCAAGGTTTCAAATAAGGGCATAGGTTTCAAATAGTGCTGTTTGACGAGAATTTTGCAATTAGGTGGAATCACCTACACATTAATCACATGCCTTAGTCGAACTGATGTATCTCTAACCTCTGATCAATTTTGACGGTGTCGTAATGCCCCTTTCAGATTAGCATGGTCAAGCAATCAATTCCTAGTCGAATTCTCAAGTCTACTGTGTTGAAATCCCTTAATAGCTTCACCAAATAGACTAGTTATCTCGTGAGTGATCAGCTCAGAGAAAACAATTATAGGCAAGTCGATGAAAAGCCAAATTATTCATTTGAAAACAGAAGCAGAAATTCAGGCTGTCACAACTCTTCCCTTCTTATAAAAATTTCGTCCTCGAAATTTAAACCACTTCAAATCTTTAAACAAAAAGGTGGGGGTATTGTCGTCTCATCGAATCTTCACTTTCCCAGGTTGCTCCTTATATGCCGTGGTGTGTCCAGACCACTTTAACTAATGGAATTGTCTTGGTGCGCAGAACCTGTTCCTTCCGATCCACAACCTGAACCAGTCTTTCCACGTACGACACCCTATTATCCACGTCTAATACTTCAAAATTCAGCATGTGGGTCAGGTCAGGCTCATACTTCCTCAACATCAACACGCAAAAGATGTCATGCACTTGCGCCAGTCTCGGCAGTAATGCAAGACAATACACTAGAGTCCCTATCATTTCCAAAATCTCAAAGGGACCTATGTACCTCGGACTCAGTTTCCCCTTCTTGCCGAAGTGTAAAGTACCCCTCATTGGTGACACTTTTAGAAAGACGTGCTCATCAACTCGAATTCCAAAGGTCTTCAATGCTTATCTGCATAACTTTTCTGACAGCTCTGAGTGGTTTTTAATCTATCTCTAATAATTGCAACTACATCCAGTGACTGTTGAACTAACTCTAGGCCTATGATTTTCCGTTCTCCGATCTCATCCCAATAAACTGGCATTCTGCACCCTCTGCCATACAACACTTCAAAAGGTACCATATGAATACTCTACCGGTAGCTGTTGTTGTAGGCAAACTCAATAAGATGAAGCTATTCCTCCCAGCTTCCTTTGAAATCTAGCACACATGCTCTCAACATATCTTCAAGAGTTTGAATTGTCCTTTCAGACTAGCCATCTATTTGCGGATGGTAAGCCATATTGAACTGCAATTTCATTCCCAAGGTAATCTGCAAAGTTTTCCAAAAGGCAGTTGTAAATCTCAGGTCTCTATCAAATGTAATCGTCACCGGCACTCCATGCAAACAAACAATCTGATGCACATACAACTCTGCATATCTATCCAAAGCAAGGTCCTTCCATATGGCGATAAAGTGAGCCAATTTCGTCAATCTGTTGACCACAACCCAAATGGAATCATTACCCCTCTGACTTCTTGGTAAACCCATCACAAAATCCATCGTGATGTGTTCCCACTTCCACTCGGCAATCTCAAGAGGTTACAGAAGTCCTCCCGGCTTACAATGTTATGCCTTCACTTGTTGACACGTTAGACACTTGACGACATGCTTGGCAATATCCACCTTCATACCGGTCCACCAATAGTGTTGACGTAGATTATGATACATTTTCGTACTGCCTAGATCAATGTTATAACTGCTACGATGAGCTTCTGATAAAATTTCTTCTTTAAGCTCTGCATCGTCAGGTACACACAATCGTCCTCGAAACCTTAGTGTTCTGTCTTTAGAATTTTAAAAATTAGCCTTCTTTTTCCGGTATCCTCTTGTAGAATTTTCTAAATCTCTAGGTCTGTCAACTAAAGTGTCTTATTCTTTATCTGTACTTCCAGCTCAATTCTAAGGGTGGCCATAAGATTCGAAAGGTGGCCTACCTCAAATTTGAAAATCGAATCTCGAGCTCCCTAACCATCATCTGTGCAACTGAAGATTTCCGACTTAGCACATCTGTGACCTTATTTGCCTTTCCAGGGTGATATTAGATATCACAATCATAGTCCTTAAGAGGTTCCATCTAGCGACGCTGTCTCATATTCAACTCATTCTAAGAGAATAGGTACTTGAGACTTTGGTGGTCTATAAAGATCTGAAATCTTTTTCCACGCAAATAATGTCTCCAAATCTTCATAGCAAAGATAATCGCTACGAGTTCTAAGTCATGCGTTGGGTAATTCAACTCATGAGGTCTCAACTAACGAGACGCGTATGCAACGACTCTACCATGCTGCATTAACACGCAACCCAGTCCTATGAACGACGCATCATTGTAGATCTCGTATCCTCCAGGACCAGATGGTATGGTTAGCACAAATGCGGTAGTCAGCTTCTGCTTAAGCTCTTGAAAATTATACTCGCACTTGTTTGTCCACACGAACTTCTCTTCCTTCTTTAGTAGTTGAGTCAACGGTGAAGTTAAGGCTGAAAATCCTTCCACGAACCATCTGTAATACCCTGCCAAACCCAAAAAGCTTTTGATTTCTATCACTATCATTGATCTTGGCTAGTTGATAACTGCTTCAATCTTGGTTGGGTCCACGAAGATTCCTTCACCTGAAATCACATGACCTAGGAAAGCAACACGAGTCGACCAAAACTCACACTTGCTAAACTTAGCATACAATCCATGATTCCTCAGTGTCTGAAGCACCAATCTCAAATGCATTTCATGCTCCTCTGGACTTCTCGAGTACAATAGGATTTTGTCGATGAACACGATCACAAATTGATCCAAGTACTCTTTGAATACTCAGTTCATCAAATCCATAAAAGCAGTTGGGGTATTCGTCAAACCAAACGGCATTACAGTGAACTCATAATGGCCGTATCGAGTACGAAATGCTAACTTCGGTATATCCTCATTTCTGAGCCTCAACTGATGATACCCTGTCCTTAAGTCGATTTTAGAAAATATCAATGCTCGTTGTAGCTGGTCAAACAAGTCGTCGATCCTCGGGAGTGGGTACTTATTCTTGATCATCACCTGATTGAGCTGACGATAGTCAATGTACAAACGCAACAAACCATCTTTCTTCTTCATGAGTAGAATTGGTGCTCCTTAAGGTGATGCACTAGGACGAATGAATCCCTTATCCAACAATTCCTGCATCTGCACATTTAGTTCTTTCAATTCAGACAATTCCATCTGGTAAGGAGCCTTAGAGACTGGCTCTATCCCGGGGGCTAACTCAATTACAAACTCTATCTCTCTTTTTGGTGGTAGACTTGGCAATTCCTTTGGAAACACGTCTGAAAACTCCTGAACCACTTCGATATCTTTAATCTTCAGCTCCACAACTATCGTATCCATGACAATCGCTAAATAACCTTGACAACCCCCGTCCAACAAATGGGTTGCCTTAAGTGACGAGATTAAGGTAATCAAGGGTCTTCATCGACTCCTAATAAACTAGAAACTTTCACCCGCTAACCAGTTAAACTAAATCGCTTTACGATAACAGTCAATCTTAGCATGTTGCTTGGTGAGCCAGTCCATGCCAATTATCACATCAAGATCATACATGGCTAGGATTATCAAATCTATCATTCCCTCTCGCTCACCAATCACTAACTTGCAACTAGGACAACCCATTGCAATTAACACCTTATCCTTTAACGGTGTAGATATGCTAACCATTAACTCCAACAACTCAGGAATCAATCCTACCAGCTTAACAAATTGCTCAATTATAAACAAATTAAGTCACACCACGATCAAATAAAGTATAAGCAGCATGGTCGTTCAGCGAAACCGTACCTGTGATCACATTAGGTGAGTCCTTAGCCTGTCCTTTGGTGATAGCGTATGTCTTTCCCTGAGCTAGAGGTCTGTTCAGTCCACCTTGCTATGCAATCTGCAGCGCAAACCCTCTATTCTGAACCATCAGTGGCGGCGGCAGTAACTGCTATAGTCCCCTTGATTTTCTGGGACAATCTATGGCCTGGTGACACTACTAGCCACACTAAAAGTAAGTACCCATCCTAAAATGGCACAGGGCCGATCCATGTTGCCTTCTACAGAAGCAACACGCGCCATTCTGACTCAGCACTGACTTTTCAATCCTACCCTTCTTATTAGGCGGGACATGATACCTTCCTCCGGTCGTGGGCTTCTTCCGGAACCGGTTTCCATCTCTATTCGAACTGAACCTCAATCCAGACGAGGCGACTTGCTCACTCAAATTCCTCTCTATCAGCTGGGCTCGTCCATATACCTCGTTGCAATCCTTGAGATCGAGCGGTACCAGTAGATTCTTCAGCTCTAATCAAAGACCGTTCTTAAACCTCCTAGCTTTGTCCTCTGGGTCTTCCACCAGCCTTGGAGCATATTGTGATAGCTCCACGAACTTAGCTTCATACTAATCCACAATCAGCATTCCTTGACGGAGGCACTAGAATTCCTCAATCTTCTGCTCTCAGGCGCTACCAAAAAAATACTTGCCGTTAGAAGCTCTAATGTCACGCCCCGATCCTCGAGCACGCATACATCCTTCTAACTTGGTCGATTTTATAATGCGATATCCCAGGACAATGTATCGCCGACCCTTTCATTTTTAAGCACATGCGGAAGTAGTTAAAATCCCCAGACAACAAAATGATGGGATAGAAAAGCAGGGCCATATTTTTCATATTGAAATTTATAACCAAACTTTTATACAAACCACAAATCACTTCATAACTATTCACATCAAAAGGAGATCTCAAAAGAAGACAGAAACTTAGACGAACTGGGCCATACTCAAGACCCCTCTCGGGATTGTCTTCTTCTTCCAAAAATCTTTCTCTTTAGATCTCACATCCGAGTTCTCCTTCTCGGATTCCTCCTCCTCAGCTCTTCGCCGGGTCCCGAAATGGTTTTCCCCAAACCTGGGATGAGACTACGTCTCGGCGAGTTCTACCCCACTAAGCCCGATTAGCAAACTACTATACTAAAGGCTGCCTAAGCACGCACAGGACAGAGAACTCACCTTGGCCTCAGATCCCACCTGCAAGTCAGTACAATTCATAATAAACATCCATTCACTTCAAACAAATCGAACCAGTCGATTACATGTCATACGAATCAATCCCCACTGTGGGGTATTTAAAAGCTAGGCCACATGCATTCTCCAGGATGACCTTCCAAGTCTCCGAGTTCACGTGCCTCGAACCTTGGGCCCATGTGCATTCTCTCAGGCGACCTTTTCGCCAAAGTGATGCATCAAGTCACCGAGCCCACGTGCCCTTTTAGATGCCCGGGCTCACGTGCATTCTCTCAGGTGCATTTTACCAAAGCGATGCATCAAGTCGCCGAGCCCACGTGCCCTTTTAGATGCCCGGGCCCACGTGCATTCTCTCGGTGCATTTCACCAAAGCGATGCATCAAGTCGCCGAGCCCACATGCCCTTTTAGATGCCATTTCCTGTCACCGAGCCACGTGCATTCTCCGGGAGTACATACCGAGTCTCCGAGCCACGTGCATTCTCTCGGGCGACCTTTTCGCCAAGGTGACATATTCAACCACCGAACTCACGTGCATTCTCAAGGTGACATTCCAATTCACCAAGCCCACGTGTCCTCTTTCAAGAGATTATCAATCTACTTTCAATACCGACAACCAATGCTCAACAATTTCTCAATCAAATAATTAAATTAACTCAACAAAGCATTAAAATGCTGAATAACATGGCCATTTACCAATCAACAATTCAATCACAATCAATTCCAATCAATTTAGGGTAAATCCCTAAAATATCACAATTTATTCAATTCCATACAATGTAGAGCTCAAATAAATAAACGGACTGCGCCACGACGATCATTATTTAATTTAATTCCGAAAATTAATATTTAAATACTAAAAATTCCACTTAGGCCCGAAAAGCCTAATTAGAGCCCACTAAGGGTCGGGAAAAATCCCGACGCACTTCCAATAATTAGTAGACCACGTCTACTTGCTAATTGCGCAATCAATTTATTTAAATCGCATCACAATTGACTAATAATTGCTAATTTATTCTAATCTAACAACCTAAACATAATTAATTAAATCTAAACCAACCTTAAGCATAATTAGCCAACTAATCCAAATCGCACGCAAATCGGATCAATCCGACAGCGGCGACGCGAGGAACGAAACTTCCCAAAGCACAGCTCGGGTTCGGAGCCGGGAAACGGCCCAAAAGCGGGCCCGAAGTTGCTGAAACCCACTCCGTGGGCTTGCTGGTCGGGGCTGAACGGAGCCGCTCCGGCGGCTAGGGTGGCGAGGCGAAGCCGGCGGAGGGCGAGGGGGTCGCGGGGGTGGTCCGGCGGGGCTAGGCGGTGGCCGGAGGTGGCCGAAGATGGGCTGGTCAGTGCGGAACAGGGCGAACAGCAGCTGGATCGCGCGACCCGGGGTGCGCGGACGGCGAGACGACGGTGGGCGCACGGGCGCGGCGTGGCGGTGCGGCGGTGGGACGAGCAGCGAGCGGTTCTCGGCGAGCTGCTGTCTCCGAGCTCCTGGTTCGCACGTGAAGAAAAGAAGGAGAAGAAGAGCTGGTTCGGTCGAGCGTGCGGAGGAAGAAGAAGAAAAAGAAAGAGAGAGAGAGAGAGAGAGAGAGAGAGAGGAGAGAGAAGAGAAGATAAGGGTGGACCGGTCAAAGGAGAAAAGAGAAAGAGAATGGGCGGTGGGGAATCGCACGAGGGGGAGGGGAGAGGAGAGAGGAGAGAGAAAGAAAAGAGAGAAAAAGAAAGAAAAGAAAGAAAAGAGAAGAGAGGGGGAGAGAGAGGAAAAAAAAGGAAAAAGAGAAAAAGGAAATACCTAATTTTTTCTCTTTTCCTTTTCCTTTCAAATTTCTTTTCAGACTTCAAATTTTTCTTCCGATAATTTCTTTATTGAAATTTTGGACTCGTCAATAAATTGACGAGCGATGAGACAGGATCCTAAAAATAAGAATTATGACGTGCTTAAAATTCGATTCCCGAAATCGAGTTCAATTTCGTGGTTAAAAATCGATCGACGTGATTTTAGCTCAATCCAACCAATTAGGTAGCTTTTAGGGATTTTACGGCCGATACATCCCTTAACGGCTTCACCCAATAGGTTAGTTAACTCATAAGTGATCAGCTCGAGAGAAAAAGACCATAGGCACGTCGACGAAATGCCCATTTCACTTTATCGAAACGGGGTCGAATTTCAGGATGTCACATCTAAGGAAGGCGTTCCACATCGGGACTACACCTTCTAGGAATACCGTGCCTCTAGTGGCTCTCCACCAGGTACTCGCGTTACCCTACAATAAATATATTACCAGGACAACTTTCTCCTCCTTAGTGCACATCAGAAGTGCAAAGGCTTTCTTCAGGTCTTGGATCCAAAGCGATGCAGCTTCGGGATCTCCTGCGCCTGTGAACCTCGGTGGGTTCAGCTTAAAAAATTGCTCCACTAACTTGCACATCGGCCTCTCTCTCTCTCTTAACAACCACGTTCCTAGGTGGAACTTCGACAGATGTGGCTGCGATAGCAGTAGCAGCAGCTGTAGTGGCGAGGGCTTGATTCTAGGCCTGTTGCTCCATCAGTGCTCCCAGCGTCTCTAGCACCTAAACAATCCCATCGATTCTCGGATCACTGAGGGCTGCTACCCCAACCCTAACTAGAGGCGGTGCTACTCCACTAGCGCTAGCCTGAGCCTACACTCTGCCACTACCACCTCAGGTACTAACCCTAGTCGATGTCCTACCCCGAGTCACTGGTCCAATGGTTCTCTTCCTAAGAGTCCTCTGCTCTTGATCACTCATTATGCAAGTTCTTTACAGAAACCTACTTTACAATTCTACGAAGAATAAGAAGTTGAGCGATCACATCAAACAAGCTACCAAACAGCTATCACTCATATGCATCAGTATAAAATAAAGTTCGTTCCTACTAACTATTACATGAACCCTCACACCTTATCACTCCAACTATCGACCAACTCTGATACCACTCTAGGCAGGGATGTCACGCCCCAAACCTCGAGCACACGCAAATCCCTTGGTAGTCGGTAAAAATGCAACGTCCTAGGATGCGTCGCTGACCCATTCATTTTATTGCACATACGAAAGCGAATAAACAAATCCCCTAACATCCAACAGCATAGGATAGAAAAGTAGGATAACAAATTCACAACCAAAACACGCTTTTATAAATAAACTAGGTTTATATACAAAACTAGTCTGTCTACCAAAAAGATCGACCTTCAAAAAGGAAACTATTCTACGACCCATTAGTCGGACACGTTCACCGATCCTTTAGACTCCACAAGCTTCGGGGGTGCTGGGTCCTCCACAGCATCATCAGGAGGGTCAGCTGTACCCTCACCAAAAGCGGCGTCAACTACCACAGCGGGGATCTCAAAACCCTGGAGGGGACCAACTCTGTTTCCATTAAGCCTATGGTAGAACCACGCCCTGAATCAATAGGGTACCCTCTGAGGTAGGCTCTCATCGACTTAGACGGTGGTCACGACGAGCTCATAGACCGAGTGGCCTCCGGGAACAGGGAAGTTAGTGATCAGCTCAGTAACCCTCCGAGGCTGACCATAATGAATCGGTGGGGCCGCCATCTAAGGACCTGAAAAGATTTAGCCCACAATGGGGTGAGACAATGTCTCAGTAAGTTCACCCCCTAAATTCCGACTAAGAAGAAAATACGCCTAACGACAGTCTATGCACACAAGATAGAAGACTTACCTCACCTTAGTTCCCTCCTACATATCACTACAATTCACATACTCAATCAATCCATTCAATCAATACCATCAATCACAAGGGTCCCCATTATAAGGCCAAATCATTATGACACGTCCCATACCATGCCACACAATTTTGTCCCATAAACCGACACCTCAATTTCAATTGAACACACGTTCCAACTTGATTACTGCCCACACAGGCACAATATACCGATGCACATCGGTCTTCTGGCATAGCCAGGCTTCGTCTTACCCCCTTGAGCACGACAACATCCACCAACGCACATTGAGGACAGCATTCCCGAAGGAGCATCAATCCAAAATCTACTACGATCGGCATCTGTTGTCCAGGGGCACCCCATATAGGGGCAACGTCCTACCGACGCACATCAGGGATAGGTTCACTTAGCCATCACACGATCAATCAATCTCGGCCAAGGACATTGTGCTTTGCACTCAAATGCCTCAATTAAAATAATGACTTGGCATGTTTTATTCGTATTAAAAACACATGGTGAAATAATAGTGTATGGGTACACGGTCAATTTAAACTAGAAAAATTGATATCCTCCATTTTAAAATCCCACTATTTAAGTCTTTAAAACCATTTTTGGTGTCAAAACTCGACACCCAAGATTTTCTAATTAAATATCAAAATTTCACAATTTGGGAATAAATAACCAAAATTCCAATCACTACTCAATTTGCACAAATTAACACTCAATCACATAAAATAAGTACACCACTACAATCAACACGAAATCCTGGTTACCGGCCATCCCGATATAATTTTTGGAAAATATAAAATAATTAAACAATGTGAATTAAATACAATAAATACCAACTTAGGCCGGACATTCTAATATAACCACCTAAACCGGCCTAGAAAATTTCTGAACCTATTTAGATAAATAGTACAATCTATTCAGCCATTAATTAATCTATGCTAACCACCTAACATGCATAATTAAGCGATTAAATCACTAATCTAAACTAACTAATCACTTAATCCCTAATTAGACAAAACTAATTATCCACTAAGCGTCACTAACTCCCAAAGTAGAGTTTACCAAACTCACCAGATTAGCGGGCCGGTGAGTCCACGGTGACGGCGATGCGGAGGCGGGCAATAAATAAGCCTGCAACGACACCAAGCGGGGTCCGGACAGGCCTTAAAATGGGCCTAAAAGTCCAAAAATCCTTGCTGGCCTTCGGCCTCTGTCCTTAAGCCGAAGGGGCTACTCGAGCGGCTGGAAGCGGCAAGAAGAGACGACGATGCTGCAGCAAGGCCAGGTGAGCAACGGCGGTGGTTCCGGCCGGCTGGACAGCAACGAACGGCGGCTAGGCAACTTGTGGGACCTGCAAGCAAACACAGACAATGACGCGGGACAGTCTAGATGATGGGACGGAGAGTAGGAGGCACGGATGCAGGGAACATGTGCGCGAGCTCGCGGGTGACATGCGGCTGGTCTGGCGACTCGAGAGGCGGTCGATAGTGAAAGGGGGAGGAGCTAACTGTTCTCTGGTTCTCTCAAGCTCAAAAATCACACTACAATGGATAAAGTGGGCTGGAAGGAGGAAGAAGAAGCTGCTGGCTAAAGAGGGGGACTCAATTGTCTAAATATCAAGCAAAATATCCCAATTTCACTCAATGCTTGCCCCCACCACCTTCAGCCTTCAATCCTCATCCATTTGCACACCCGAACTTCCCCAACAAGCCATTGAATCGTTCAAAAGTGGCTGCATGGGACAGCCTGATTTTCAGGTTCTATTTTCAATTGAATAAGTTAGGCTTTTCATCCACGTGCCTATAGTTCTTTTCTCTAAATTGGCCACTCACTAGATAAATAGCCTATCAGGTGAAGCCATTAAGGAATCTAAACGTAATAGACTTGAGAATTCAATCAAGAATCGTCTACTTGACCGTGCTAATCTACAAGGGTCATTACGACACCGTCTAACTCGATCAAATACCGAAGATAGGTCGGTTCAATAGAGGTATGTGATTAGTGTGTGGGTTATTCCACCTAATTGCAAGATTCTCGTCGAACAGCACTAAACCGATTTTTCTATCATTTTTGTACCATGTGCCCATATTTGAAATCTCTAGATTTTCACGACAACGGAAAGTCGCCAATATGTCGAAGAAGTACAATGTGGCTCAAAAATAATCGACCATAGGTCAAATGTCTAAAAATTTCTAAAAGCTACCCGGTAGGTTAAGTCATGCTAAAATCGCGCCAGGTTGAAATTAACTGCAAATTTGAACCCAATTTCAAAAATTGAAAGTTCTGTCATGTCACGATTCATTTTAAGAACGTCGACTCATCCTTCAAAGATTTTTCTGCAAACTAGGATTTTTGGCAAAAATTCAAAGTATGGCCATTTTGGAACGGAAAATTCAATGGACCGTTTTTTGTCGCGTTTTTGGGATTCAAGTTGGACAAATTGATGCGGACAAATGTAAATTCAAGTGTGGGCAACTTGGTGGAATTTATGGGCATCAATTTAGGTTCAACTGGGGGAGAATTGAAGGTGAATTTTATGAATTGGATGGCCAATGATTCAAAATTCGTAAGCCTTGGGGTGTGCAACATTTGGGACCTCAACTAAGGCTTGTTGGGGAAGTTTTGTGAGGGAAAAGTGGCTGAGGATGACAGCCAAGGTGGTGGGGGCATGAACTTGAGTAGAATGGGATATTTAGGCCAATTGTGTCCCCCTCTATCTTTAGCAGCTTCTTCTTCTCCATTGAGCTACCTTTATCCATTATTGAGTGTGCTTGTAAGCTTGAGAGAACCAGAGAAACCGAGCATAGCTTCCCCCTTCACCGTCGATCGTCCCTACCACCGTCTAGCGCCTTTGCATGCCATCGCACCGCCCGCTTGCCTGCGCGCATCATCCTGCTCGCCCGGACCTCTATCGCGCCCAACCGCCGTCCACGAGTCACCTTAGCCCACCATCGAGACCTCCAGGCCACCGTCTAGGCCGCTAGAACCGCCGCCGCCGCCCGCCCGGCCTTACCGCAGCCGCTGCCGCTTGGCTTGCTCGTTCCAGTCCAAGCTGAGCCCCGCGCCATCTCTCTCGGGCCAAGGACAAAGCCAAAAAGCCAGCAAGGGTCCTTGGTCTTCTAGGCCCATTTCTAGGCCCGTCTAGACCTCCGTTAGTGTCGCTGCAGGCTTGGTTGTTCGCCCGCCTTTGTGTCACTGTCACCGTGAACTCATCGAACGTTAAACCGGTGAGTTTACTTGCTAAACTTTGCTTAGGAGTTAATGATGCTTAAGGGATAATTAGTTTAGGCTAACTAAGGTTTAGGTGGTTAATTATTCAATTGTGCATGTTAGTGGTTAGATTAGACTAATGTTGTTAGATTAGACTAATTAAGGACTAAATAGATGTACTTTATCTAGATAGGATCGGAAATTTTCTAGACTTGTTTAGGTTGTTATATTAGTATTTCCGGCCTAAGTTGGTATTTATGGCATTTAATTTACATTATTTAATTATTTTTGGTATTTATTTAATTATTTAATATTTTCCAAAAATTATACTGGGATAGCCGGTGATCGAAATTTCATGCTGATTATAATGGTGTGCTTGGTTTCTGCAATTGAGTGTTAAATTGTACAAATTGAGTGGTGATTGTAATTTTGAGTATTATATTCAAAATTTGGAAATTTTGGTAATTATTTAGAAATTACTAGGTGACGGGTTTTGACACCGAAAATGGTTTTGAAAACTATATCAAATAGTGAGATTTTAAAAGAAAAGGTATCAATTTTTCTGGTGTAAATTGATTGTATACCCACACACGATTATTTTTACCGTGTATTTTTAATACGAAGAAAATGGGCCAAGTACGTTATTTTAATTGGGACATTTTGGTGCAAAGCACAATGTCATTGGCTAAGATTGAATGATCGTGTGTTGGTTAAGAGAACCTGTCCCCGAAATGAGTCGGGTGGACGTGCCCCTATATGAGATGCCCTACCAATGGATGCTGGTCGCAATAGAGGCTGAACCGATGCTCCTTTATGGAATGCCGTCGACGTAGTGACGTTGCCGTGCTTGATGGGGTGAGACAATGCCTGGGTATGCCAGAAGACTGCCGAACATCGAGTAGGCCATGATTAACAATTGGAATGCATGTCGAGTGAAATTGATGCGCCGAATTATGGGACAAAATTGTGTCGCACGGAATGGGACGTGTCATAACGATTTTATCTTATAATCGAGACCCTTGTGTTTATTGAGATGAAAGTGGTGGCGTTCCAATTGTTTGAGTTTGATTACTGCACATGGTTGTATATATGAACTGTACTAGCATGCAGAAGGATCTAAGATGAGGTAAGTCTCTGTGGTTGTGTGATCGTGTGGTTAGGACACCCTAGGCGTATTTCTTTTCTAGTCAGAGTTTAAGGGATAAACTTGTTGAGACATTGTCTCACCCCGTCGTGGGCTCAATCTTTTCAAGTCCTTAGATGGCAGTTCCTCCAGAATGTTTTGGATAGCCGCGAGCTATTACTGAACGGGGGATAGATGTTTAAATCCTTGGTAGTCATTGGGTTTATGAGTTAATCGTGACCACTGTCTAGGTCGACGAGGGCCTACCTGAGCAAGTGCCTCATTGATTTAGGGTGTGGTTCCGTCATAGACTTAATGGATACAGAGTGAGTCCCCTCTAAGGTTTTCAGATTCCCGCGGTGGTTGTCAATACCGCTTTTGGCTAACCCTCCTGATGGAGCTATGGAGGACCCGGTGCCCTGGAAGCATGTGGAGTTTAAAGGATTGGCGAACGTGTCCGACTAGTAGGTTGTAGGATGGTTCCTTTTTGAAAGCGGATCTTTTATAAACCTTTGTATATAACTCAGTTTGTGCATAAAGATGTTTGGTTTGATGTGATTGTCCTACTTTCCTATCCCATGTTGTTTGTTGTAAAGGGTTTTTGACTCGCTTCCGCATGTGCAATAAAAGGAATGGGTCGGCAACGTATCTTGGGATGTCGCAAATTTATCTACTACCAAGGGATGTGTGCACGCTCGAGGATCGGGGCGTGACACTGCACCCCCTTGGCTACGAATTTGCACATGCCTCCAAATCCACTTCAATTTCTCATCAATTCAATCCAATTGATGTCCAATAATTCTAGCCGAGGTGCCCACATTAAATTCTTGCCATTCCCTTGCCAAATAGTATAACTTGAATGCCAAAAATGCGACCCAAAACGGCCCTCTAATTTTCCCGGTCCAAAATAGGCTTACTTTGAATTTTCGTCGAAATCTCAGGTTTGCAGAAAAACCTTTGGAGGATGAGTCGACGTTCCTAAAATGAATCGTGACATGACAAAACTTTCAATTTTTGAAATCGGGTTTAAATTCGCGGTTAATTTTAACCAGGTGCGATTTTAGCGTAACCTAACCTACCGGGTAGTTTCAGGAATTTTTAAAGCAATTGACTTGTGGCCTATTATTTTCAAGCCACATTGTACATCTTTAACTCATTGGCGACTTTCGATTGTCATGAAAAATCTAGAGGTTTCAAATACGGGCACAGGGTACAGAAATGACAGAAAAATCGATCTAGTGCCGTTCGATAAGAATTTTGCAATTAGGTGGAATCATCCACACATTAATCACATGCCTCAGTTGAACCGACCTATCTCCGACCTCTAATCAATTTTGACAGTGCTGTAATGACCCTTACAAATTAGCACGGTCGAGCAATCAATTCTTGGTCGAATTCTCAAGTCTATTGCATTAAAATTTCTTAATGGGTTCACCAGATAGACTAGTTATCATGTGAGTGATCAGCTCAGAAAAAAGAACTATATGTGCGTTAATGAAGAGCCCAACTTAATCAATTGAAAACAAAAGCAGAAATTCAAACTGTCACATCAACAGCTACAATTTTTATTTTTTTGAACTCGGAGTATCGTTAGCAATCAAATACCATCTCCATGCATTTCTCCCACTCTAGATACACATCGGGATCATTCTTCCCTTGGAAGGAAGGAATCTTCATCTTGATGTTGCCAAGTTCATCATCTTCTTGGTGTCTAAACCCTCAGCCTCCATTCCACCTTCCAAATCGAGCATCTCGATCATCCTTCATATCGGCCTCATCATCATCATAATGCCGCTACCATCTAGGTCGTGTTCGAGAGGTGTCTCGCTGATGTTGTAACCTTCCCCGGGGTAGCTCTCGGTCACCATCAACCCTCATGTCATTCCCCAGCATTCAGCCACTAAGCTCCTCCACTACGGCCCTCAATTGTTGGATGCTTTCCACGAGTGCTTCATCCCTTCGTTTGGAGTCAACCTCCCTTTGATTCACGCTTTCTTTGTGCGACATATTTTAGACCTGCAAGTAAACGTTAGTCATGAAAAACCTCACCAATCGCTCCCTCACGTGTTTCTCTCAAGGTGTTTGTCACTCCCCTCATGTTTAACTCAAGTCTAGCCTTTTTCCACCCTCAATTATGCTCACACACTCTTGTCTTTTCCCTCTCGTATTCCATTTTTAGAAGCTCTTTATCAGACTCAAAACCTATCTCTCAACCCCCTCATGACAATCAATCAAACTAATCAAACAAGATTTGATCAATTCGTCAAGTAACAATCTCAAATCAACAAGTATAACTTTCAAAATTCCAATTAAAACCCAAATCACTACTGATTTTATTTCAATTCGGTCCACTAACAAACGAGTCGCCTTCTTGATTCTTTTTTTTTTCTTTTGGTTCAGCTATTTTCTGTTTTCTGCCGAATCTATTTTTTTTCTCTTGCGAACTTTTTTTGTGTGTGTTTTCTTTCTCTCTTTTTTTTTAAAACTCAGATACAATTTAAGATGCTAGGACCGATTGAAATGACAAAAAAAAATGTAAACTAATAGCAAACAACTACGTATGAAAGCACAAAAGCAATCGGATCCCTAAATTGGCTAGAACCGAAACCCTAGCCCAAGAAATCTCCAATTGCCGAATATGAACAGAAAATTAGAGATAAATAGGCCTTATAGAAGCAAGCGTTGATACTAAATGATGTGAATCGTTGCAGAAAGATCGTTCTACGAAGGCTCAGATGATTCAAATTACAAACCTCAACCTCTAATCGAACCTATGATTGGCAACCTCGGAATGAACGTGACCTGACGCGTGTCAACCAACCAACGTTATAGATGCCGGGGAGCGAAAGAATTCGCTATCTCACTCGATAAGTCGAATCGACCGTCACAAGGGAACCTTGATAAGGTCAAGTTCTCAAAAGAACAGTAGAAGAGAACCTCTTAATTCTTTTCCTCAAAAATAAAATATGTCCCCCAAAGAAATTAGACAAGTCCTTAATATAGGCTTTCGAACCATCATACAAATCCTAAAACCAACCCTAGAAATCTAATGTATCATATTCTAGAATATGCCTAAACAAGAAGATAATTTTTTTGATTTGGTCAAATATTTGGTGATCAGATAATCAAATTGTGCCAAGACTTCCAAGATTCTTCAAGATTTGATCCAAGGTTATCTCCAAGCCAAAGATTACGCCAAGATTTGCAAGATTCTTCACAATTTGATCCAAGGTCATCTCCATGCCAAAGATCACGAACCATGACACCAACAACTTACCTGAATTGCTTGGCCCATGCTCGAGTGATCGAACTAGTCAGAATAGACAATGGGTCCCTAGCACCTCCTCCTCGATATGGCTCGATGTCCACATCAAACATCTAGCCTTAAGTCAACAAGAGTCAATGACATTGCAAAATTGACTTGGCACTAAAATGACGTGCTTGATGATTTCAAAGTGCAACTAGTCTAATTGAGGCATAATATTCACATATCAAATGATGCCCAATTATGATGTGCCATGCATGAACGTGAACCTTGTAATGCACACTTCAAAAGTCAAGAGACATCGATATGAGATTTGATCTTTAAGAGGCCCAAACAAGCATGGTAAAGTGCACACGTGATAAGCCCTTAGTCTAACCTCAATATCACAGAACATGAACGATTTTGGTCACCTAAGGATATGAAAAAATCTAATGAAAAATCTGACATACCAAACACATGACGACAAACATTTCTTGTTAAGGCATCAAAACCTAATTGAGATCACACAACTCATGATGAAAATAGCAAAAACAGATGCAAGTTTTGGAACGTCTAATTGCAGCTGAGTCTACATGTATTAGAACATGCAAATGACATAACAATTGATGAACAAATCATGCGAGGCATGCATCGTTGGAATGCACACAACTATATTTCAAGTCCAATGAAGATCCTAAGACCAAATGGACTCATATATATGCTCATTTCCACTAAAATGCAACTCCGAATGATGCAGGGCAGATTGACATATGCTCAGTTTTATGCAATTTTGACCCATCAAAACCTATCCGAAAAATCTATAAAAAAATATATATATTGGACATGCTCGAGACAATTTGGAAGAAAATCGTGAAGAAGATTTTGTCAAAAATTAATAAAAAAAAATCATCACGAAAATAGTAAAGTCCAAATTTGGAACCAAAACAGAACTTAAATTGAACCACAAAAACTGCAGAATCAAGCATATTGTGAGATGTTTTTATAGGTTCAAACGTCGCCCGTTCGGGCCGTGCGACCTATCAAATCCAAGGTCTCGGAATTTACTTTTTAAATCTAGAAGGCTTGAGATCAAATAGGGTCATATAGTACCTCATTTTAGGCCAAACATTAACCTATGCATAGACATACGAAAACTGCAGATTCACATCTATAACAATCAATCAAAAGTCATCCTCAATCAAGCTTCAATCTCAGCAAATCATCAAATAATCACATCATCTTCAAATATAAACATATTAGCAGTTCTAAGCTTGAATCCTAGCGCCAGTCGGATACATTGACTTCGGTTTATCGGATTTGAGCTTTAAAAACTAACATTTTCACGATTTTGTCGATTTTTGATGTGATCGGACAAAGCAATCACCGCAGAAGCTTGATCGGCACTCCAAGGTACAAATCCGACTACCATGGACTACCTATAGGCTTGCTAGACTGCCTGTTTGATCTATAAGGAGAACTGTTCCAATTGGACCAATTCTTGAAGCCGCCGGAGAAGAAAGGATCACTAGGAGTGATTTGGCAACAAGCAAGCTGATCCTTGACCACATCAAAGTTGGGGACTCACCGGAGAGGAGATCGACAGCGAATGGCATTGAGAAAGACAACCATTGACCACCCATTCGCAAGGCCAAAACAACCGATCCGAATTGAACTGGTTTGTGCGATGCCGGAGCTTGGCTCGATTGGAAAAGTTCTGAGTTGATCACTCACGAGATAACTGGACTATCTAGGGAAGCAATTAAGAAATCTAAATGCAATGGACTTGAGAATTCGACCAGGAATTGACTACTCGATTATATTGATCTGCAAGGGTCATTACGGCACTGTCGAAATCAATTAGAGACCGGAAATACGTCAACTTGACTGAGATATGTGATCAGAGTGTGGGTGATTCCACCTCATTGTAAAATACTCGTCGATCAGCACTAGACCGATTTTTCTATCGTTTTGGTACCCAGTGTCCATAATTGAAACCTCGAGACTTTCACGACAACCGAAAGTCGCCAATGTGTCAAAGATGTACAGTGTGACTTGAGATAAATCGATCACGAGTCAATTGTACCAAAAATTCCTAAAAGTTACCCGGTAGATTAGGTCACACTAAAATCCCTTCGATGTAAAATTAACCATGAATTTAAACCCGATTTCAGAAATTAAAAGTTCTGTGGTGTCATGATCTATTTTAGGAATGTTGACTCATCCTCCAAATAATTTTCAGAGATTCCAGAATTTTTTTCAAAAAATCAATTCTGACATTACGGAAAATTAACGGAAATTCGTACGGGCCGGATTTAAGGGAGTTTTGACTTTCAAGCTGAGCTATTTGGCGATGGGCACCTGCAGAAATAGTATGGGCTCTTTCTTCGACGAAATTGGACATCAAATTTGGGGAATTTGTAAAGAAATTGAAGCTCAATACCTAGGAAATTCAGAGCTATGGAAGGGCTGCATATTATTGGCTTTAAATTGGATTAAATGGGTGGATTTTCATTGCAAGAAAGTATTAGAGACAAAGATGATAAATTTGTGGGCTTTAGGGGAACCAAACTTTGATTAAAGGATAAGATTTCTTGACTTATCCCCTCCCCTACGGCAGCTTCTCGATCACGCCTCCTTTGCCCCCGTCTTCTTCGCGCTTCCCTTCACCAAAGACCACAATTGTTCTACTTTCATTATTCATTTTCTTCTGCAACCGAAGCTGCCATCATCACGCCCATTTCCCCACCGAATTCCCTTTGCCTCACGCCTCCACCGAAGCCTCCATCTCCCTCTCCGCTCATGCCAACACACCACCATCATTGTCCCCTGTAGTTTTGTTGACTAGATTTTTCAACCGCCTGCACAAGCCGATCCACCGAAGCTGCTTCCGTCCGTGTCTTCAGCCACGCGTCTTCACGGTCAACCAGCGAAGCCATCACTCCACGAAGCCAGCGACTTCATTCACCAGCTCCCCTGCCCTTTCGCTGCCATCGAAGATCCACGAAGCAGCTTCTCTTGGCCATTCGTCCATGCCTGCTCTCCGCCAGCTCGTGTCTCCACCAGTCAACAATCGAGCCAGCAGAAGCCCTTGTTGACCCAGCATCTTCGTCTCTTCCTTCACGCGGCCAGCAAATCCCGTCGTGGGCCCATCTTCAGCAGCAGCCCGCGAATTTTGTTACAAGTTCAGCCCACCAATCGAAGTCCACGAAGCAGCCCAGCTCCGCGCCCACGTGATCCACCAAAATTCAGCCCACAAGCTAGCAGTAGTTTGGCCCAGCAATTTCTTTTGTTGCTTGGCCCAACTCGCAAAGATCAGCCCATTCGAAGACAAGCTCAGACTTTGAAGCCCAGCAAGTTTAGCCCAAGAATTCAGCAAGCCCATCCTCGGCCCATTTCCAGCTCACCTGAGGCCCACACAATGAAGCCCAATTCTGAGCCCAAGCCCAGTAATTTTCTGTGGGCTTGTAAGGCCTTTAGGCCTAGTCCAAACCCGTCGGTGTCGTCGTGGGCCCAAGTTCGGCCGACATCGTGGTGATCCGGTCTCCACTTTTAATCAAGTAAGTTGTGCTCACTAATCCCTTATTAGTATGCTAATGATGCTTAGGGGTGATTAGATTTAATTAAGTGCAATTAGGTGGATAGATTAGAGTAGAGTAATTAAATTAGAGACTTATCAATGCATGTTAGACAAATGGTTAATGTAATTAGCAAGGAAATAGGTCTTGGTATTTATTGAACAAGTCTCAGTAATTTTTCGAGCTCATCTTGGCTTCCAATTAGGCTATAATGGGCCTAAGTTGGATTTATTGCATTCATGTAATATTTTCCGTAATTATTTAATTATTTATTTATTTTCCGGAAATTAGGCTGGGATAATCGACAACCAAAATTTTGTGTTGATTACTATGGTGCTCTCTGTTTATTTAATTGAATACCGGTTTGTGAAAATTGAGTGTGATTGGTGATTATGAGGATTTATCCCAAAATTGGAAAATGTCGATATTTAAAGGGAAAATAATCGTGTGAGATTGTGAGTTGGATAAATATTGCTAGATGGGGCCATGATGCCACCAAGTCTAGAAAATTTGCCAGGTGGGGCCGTGAATTCACTAAGTCTAAAATTGCCGAGTGGGACCGTGATTCTACTAAGTATAAATTATGCTTGTAGGGTCGTGATTCAGAGTCGAGATAGAATAGTTGAAATGACCAAAGAGTAGTCTTGATGACATGTAATCGACTGAGTCGATTGATCGTTAAATCGATCCGATTGATTGGATGAGATGATTGTCAGTATCTGTTAATTGAACTGACTTGTAGGGAGGAAACTGAGGCCAAGGTAAGCCCTCTGACCCATAGTTGTGCTTAGGCAGCGCCTAGGGCATATTTTCTTTCTAATCGGGTCTTAGGGAGTAGAACTCGCTAAGACGTTGTCTCGCTAGTTATTGTATAACCATTTTTAGGTCCGTAGATGATGGTTGTGGAGGACCGAAGCCCAAAGTTTAAAAGGTAAAGCCCAAAGACCCGGCGAACTTGTCCGACTAGTTAGTCATAGGACAATTCCTTTTTGTTAAAAGCCGATCCCTTTTTGTAGGCTTCTATATATAAACCTGTGTGTTTATAAAAAGATATTTGGTGAAAAGTTGGCCCCGCTTTCCTATCTCATTGTTTTATTGTCTGGGGATTTATATCTACTTCCGCATGCGTATATTAAAATGAATGGATCGGCGATATGTCCTGGGACATCACCATTATATCGACCAAGCAGAGATGGGCACGTGCTCGGAGGGTCAAGACGTGATAAGAATCATGGGTACACACACACAAGCAGTAAGGGCTAATTGAAATTGAATTCAATTAATATTGCAATAAACCTATTTGACTAATTACCCATGCTTAGGATAACCTAATGTAGTCAAATTGACCTTAAATTGAATTCACGAGACTTAGGCCAAAAATGAATTGATGTCTAATATGAAAATTGGACCTTGATTTATGAAACTGGACCATAGTCTTGAATGAGTCAATCTAAATTTTTTCAATTAAAACTCAACGGTATGATTTTTTTATGCTCAAGAGAGCGAAATTCCTTAAATTGAGACATTCCCATGTGAATTTCTTGAAACAAACTCCGGATTTTGACTTATATTAAGAAAAATAATCATCCATTTGCAACTTGTAAAGAATCAATTTTGGCTCCCTAATTAGGGCTTAAAATGGCAATATGCTTTTCAACATGGCAAGTTTCAAAGTTGAATAAATCAACAAATTAAAAATAGGCCCTAGGACAAATGTCGTAAAAGGAACTATACATAATTATGATTAAAACAAATGTAATTTTATTTTTGGTCGATTTAGAATCTAAATTTGAAAAAATTGGAAAACAAGTTCTTAATAAAATTTTGTAAAATTTTCAACACAAAAGTCAAAGTGACACTAAAACAAAGCATTTTAGGGGTTTTCAAATTTCCCAATTTTTTGGTCAAAGATTTTATCAAAAGTCAACCATTTAGTTGACTTTTCCTAAAATATTGATTTTTGAGTCACATCCTTGGATTTTTGAAAATTTGTTTTGATAAAAGTGAGTTGAGGACATTTGACATCTTTTCGGATAAAAATGCAATTTTTGACTTGAAGTTGACTTTTGTCAAAGGGTTGACCAAAAAGTCAACTAGAAAGTCAATCTTTTGACTATTTGGATTTTTCTTGGAAATAAATAGAAAAATGCATAAAAGCGATAAAGCAAAAGAATAAATGAAAAATGACACTTTTGGTCGAAAAATGGACTCCGTCGCGATCAGAAGCCATAATCTCGGTTTTTACATTTTTTAACATATCAATTGAAAATCAGGTGTCAATAGTGCTCCACCTTGATGTCCGCCTAGAGGCCAAGAGAAAAGGTATGTGACACTTTCTCGCTTTGGTGAGGCGACTTTTGAGGTGAATACATGGTAGTCTATTTAATTGGGAGTTGATGAATTGTTACTATTTCGGTGAACCAAATCGATTGGTCTCACACGTCTTGAAATAAGCTTATTGTGGCAGTTCTTCAATCAAAGAGGATGTGACGACCTCGCTATTCAGCACATGTGATGGACTCTATCTACTGCATGGAGCACCAAATCTAAGACCAATATGGATTTTTCAACTTTATGAAGAAATATATATATATATATGTGTGTGTGTGTGTGTGTATATTTTCCCCCCTTTTTGAGAGCTTTGTGTGAGCCTAAATTGTATAAATGAGTTTGAAGAATATTGAAGTGATTTAGTGTACTGTATATGGTGATGGTTATATTCTCTCTTTTTTTTGTCAAAGGGTTGACAAAAAAGTCAAACCGAAAGTCTATCTTTTGACTTTTCGGGTTTTTCTTGACATGAATAGGAAAATGCATAAAAGCGATAAAGCAAAAGAACAGACGAAAAATGACACTTTTGGTAGAAAAACGGACTCCGTTGCGATCGAAAGCCATAATCTCGATTTTTACCTTTTTTGACGTGTCGACTGAAAATCAGGTGTCTACAGTGCTCTACCTTGATGTCTAGCGAAAGGCCAAAAGAAAAGGCATTTGACACTTTCTCGCCTTGGCAAGGCAACTTTTGAGGTTAATACATGGTAGACTATTTAATTGGGAGTTGATGAATTGTTATTATTTTGGCGAACCAAATCGATTGGTCTCACACGTTATGAAATAAGCTTATCGTGGCAGTTCTTCAATCGAAGAGGATGTGACGACCTCGCTATTTAGCACATATGATGGACTCTATCTACTGCACGGAGCACCAAATCCAAGACCAATGTAAGGATTTTTCGACTTTCTGAAGAATTATATATATATATATATATATGTGTGTGTGTGTGTGTGTATGTATATATTTCCCCCCTTTTTGAGAGCTTTGTGTGAGCCTAAACATGGCAGCTGTATAAATGAGTTTGAAGAATATTGACGTGATTTAGTGTACTATATAGGTGATGTTATATTCTTTTTTCTTCTTTTTTTGTCATAACGATAAAGTTTAATGCCCACGCAGGTTCAATTTGCCGGTTGAATCGTCTGTGTCCAGAATCTACGTGTTTAATTTGCATGGCCATTTTCATTGCCAGATGAGTGAGGGCTTTAAGCTTTAACGTAGATTGTCGCGACGCGGATGTGACTGATTAAACACAGCACGGTGGAGGTTGTTTTTCTACTGATGGATCGAAGAAACAAAGGGACTTCTGCAGTTGAACTTTTGTCATAGACCACTCAGTCGAGTAGGACTCGCTTAAATCACTCTTTCGTGACACATATGCACTTTTGCCGATGAGCGAAGGAGAGAATACTAGTACGTATACCATTGCCCTTTTGCTTTCTTTTCATGGTTCGATTAAATGACTCCAACTGCGTATTAATTATACTTTAGTTTTTTTCTTGCTGGATCTATCTGCAGATGAGGATGATACGGATATGGAATCTGTTGGGAAAAAAATTTGGGAAACGGATCCGCAAAACAGTGATTTGATACGGAATCGAACACAAACGTAGCGGAAGCGAGCCCAGGAAAATCATGAATCACCAATCCTAAGGCACATCACATAAACGAACGTACCTTGTTTCCACAGACTAAACCTCGGTGTTGCGATTCAAAGAGGAGGCCGGACATTGTTCTTCAGAGGAGAGAGCGGTGTGATGAAGACGTAACTTCTTGAGAGAACGTGAAAAACAGAGAGAGCGTAATCTCTTTCTCACAAAATACGTAACCTCTCCCCAATTAACTGCCTCCAAGATTTTCCCTTTATCTTTAATAATTTCCTCCATGGGCCCTCAACTCACGGGCCGGGCCTTTTGGGCCCAACATGGGTGAACGGGCCAACTCAGGCCCATCTGAAAGGAAAAAATCCATCATCTCCCACTCGCACATGGTGAGCCAAAACCAACATGAGCGGACGAGCCTTACTTAAGCTCATCAAAGAAAAATCCATCATAGACTCCCACTTGACATGGTGGGCTGAACAGAATCTTCTCTTCCTCACTGCAACATTCATGCTGGTGAATAGTCCGTGCGACCAGCATATTTTGAGAGCTCGTTGCCATATATCTGTTAGGAATATATAGCAGCTCATAATGGGCATCACATCTTGAGTAGATTTAGTATGCAGTACCCTAGATCGATCGATCACATTTATATCTCTCTTCTAATCTCTTTTTGAACAATGATATATTGTATTTCAGTTCGATCTTCCTCTTTCCTTGAAACTCTTAATTTCAGTTCAACTTACTTTTCTAGAAATGTCTCATTAGATCGAATCAATTCATGACCATTGGCAACATTCTACGATAGCAAACATTGAATAGAAATCTTGAAAATAAGTAAGAGTCATGAGGGCACTAAATTGAAGAATTCTTTTCCTCAAAAGTCTCACACGACAAATAAAGTTGAGATCAAAACTTTTGCCACTCTTATTGGTCGTCTCATGCATACGTCGTATGAAATACGTATTACGGTATTTAACTCCTTTCCCATGGAGCGTATGTCTACACCTTTAATACCGTATAGATGATAGTTCAGACATATTTAATGTCTAACTTAAGTTCACGTATCTACTCATTCACAGAATTTATCAGAACTCACATCTAGCATCATAGACAGATCAAGTAAAATATGTGGGTTATTTTACTTTCGGACATAGAAAATATTATGTCCTCATCTTAACACTCAGTTAAGGCGACATAGGTATTTTAAGCTTGAGCTCTCATATTATCACTTAGATAATAAGCTTAAAAACCGTCTCATCTTTATTTATCACACAGTAAATAGAGACGATTACCCGTGTGAGTGGGTTAATCTCTTATCTGTTCGATATACTTTCTCAACTTAATATAATGCACTGAGCATTAAGATGCATAAACGTTAAATAAAGATTCATATGCATTAATGATGAAAACACGAATTCATCAAATGTGAACACTTAAGGGAAATTACAATATTCAATACATCAGCCTCTATGCAATCCCAGAGATTTCACATGGCCATAAAACACATCTTTAGGTATTGGCTTTGTCATAGGATCTGCTATCATTCTATGCGTAGACATGTACTGTAAGTTCACATCTTTTCGTGCAACCATATCCTTGACAAAATTATACTTGGTATCTATATGTTTGGCCTTACCATGATATTTTGGATTATGGTATACGATATTGTTGCTTGGCTATCATAGTTAACCAACAATGAGTCTGGAGCACTTTCAATAACACCTAAATGATCCAAAAATCTCTTAAGCCAAACACATTCTTGTATTGTTGCTGATAATGTCACGAACTCAGCTTCCATCATAGACAAGACTATACACGTTTGTTTCTTACTGCTCCAACATATGGTGCCATTATTCAGTAAGAAAACAAACCTAGAGGTAGATTTCCTTTCATCTAAATCTCCTCCCTAATCAGCATCTGAATAGCCTTCGAGTCGCAGATCCTTTCCTTGATAACTCAGCGTATAATCAGCAGTTCCCTTTAGATACTTCAGTATTCTCTTAACGGCTTTCCAATGTGCTTGATCTGGATTGGATTGGTATCTACTTACCATTCCAACTGCAAAATATATGTCAGGTCCTGTACACATCATAACGTACATCAAGCTTCCAACAGCACTAGCATAAGGAACATGTTGCATTTGTTCCTTCTCTTGTGGAGTCCTTGGACACAATCTGTGGCTCAATCCTTCGCCTTTTGCAATAGGAGTATTTATGGGTTTACAATCTTGCATACGAAATCATTCAAGAACCCTATTTATGTATGTTTCTTGCAAAAGAGACAATGATCTCTTCGAACGATTGCTTGAAATCTTAACTCCAAGAATGTATGCAGCCTCACCCATGTCTTTCATCTCAAAGTTAGAAGTTAGCCAACTTTTGACAATATTAACAAACTCCTTATTGCTTCCGACAATCAGTATATCATCAACATATAATGATATGATTACAAATTCACAAATTGATCTTTGGATCTTTTAATATATACACAATGATCATCATCAATCATTGTAAAATCATATCCCATTATGGCATTATGAAAACGTATATACCATTGTCTCGACGACTGCTTAAGGCCATATATCGATTTCAAAAGTCGACATACCTTTTGTTCTTGGCCTTTCATAATGAAACCAACAGGTTGTTCCATATAAATTTCTTTATCTAATTCTCCATTGAGAAAAGCAGTCTTTACATCCATTTGATGTAACTCAAGATCCATACTTGCTACTATTGCCAAAATAATGCGAAACGAGGTAAATCTCACGACAGGAGAAAGTGTTTCCTCATAATCAATTCCTTCCTATTGATTATATCCCTTCGCCACAAAGCGAGCCTTGTGCCTTTCTATCGAGCCATCAGCTTTACGCTTAATTTTGAGAACCCATTTGTTCCCAATGGCTTTGCGTCCTTTTGGAAGATCAACTAGTTTCCAAACATGGTTTGACTTCATTGACTCCATTTCCTCTTTCATTACATGCATCCATTTTTCTTTATTAGAGCAACTTAGAGCCTCATTTACATTCCTTAGCTCATCTTCATCTTGCGGAGCAACCATAAAAGTTTCCCCTTCAATGTCAAAACGTCGACGATGAATACTTTTGTGACTTGTTCACCGTACGGAAGATGGTACACCTTGCACATCATTCCCCATTATGCTCCCACTCAGATTAGATAATGATGATATCGTCTCATCATGTGGTTGTAATTGAGAGTGAGTTGAATTAAATTCATCACTTCTCATATTACTCCCACTTGGACGAACTTCATTAAATTCATCATCTAGATCCAAGATTTCAAATAGGGAGTAGTTTTTAGGAAAATCATTCTCTAAGAATGTGACATCACGTGATTCAAACTCAGTTATACTCCCACTTTCCTACTCACCTATGAACACATACCCTTTGGAGTGTTCAGAGTATCTTATGAAAATATTCTTCTTTCCTCTAGGACCCAATTTCCCAAACTTGTGAGAGGACTCATGAGTATAGGCAGCACAACCCCATGGCTTAAGAAAACTTAAGTCTGGTTTTCTACCTGTCCATAACTCATATTGAGTGGAAGTAACTGATTTGGAAGGCACTCGGTTAAGTATATAGGCAGCAGTTAACAAAGCATCACTCCAAAAAGTTATAGGTAAGTTGGCATGTGCCATCATGGAGCTAACCATTTCCAGAAGAGTTCTCTTTCTTCTTTCCGCAACACCATTTTGTTGAGGAGTATGAGGAATAGATAACTGTCTTTCTATTCTTTTTTCATCACATAATTTTCTGAACTCATCAGATAAATATTCACGACCTCGATCAAATCTCAATACTTTTATTTTCTTCTCTAATTGATTTTCTACCAAGTTCATAAACATTTTGAAACAACTCAATGCTTCAGATTTATGAGAAATCAAATAGACATATCTGAATCGAGTATAATCATCTATAAATTTGATGAAATAAACAGCCCCATACATTCCTCTTACATTCATTGGACCACAGACGTCAGAATGGATTAAATGCAAAGGAAATTCAGCTCTTTTCCCTTTTCCAAATGGTTTTTGTTGTTTTCCCTACTAGGCAATACTCACATATGGGCAAATCGACTTTTTCAATATTACCCAACAAGCTCTTTTTGGCTAGTCTATTCATATGTTATTGGCCAATATGAACAAGTCTAACGTGCCACACGTTCACATCATTATCATATGAAGTAGAAGACATAAAAAGGGAATAACAAACATTGACATCACTACAGTCAACATTTAGTATAATAAAACCATCCAGGAAATGACCACAATTATAGTAGTTTGTATCCAAATACAAATCTACACCGCTATTATGGAAGTTCACACTAAAACCAAGCTTAACCAACACCAAAACAGACATTAAATTTCGACGAATCTCCAGAACATATAAAACATCATATAGGAATAAGGTGCATCCACCATGCATGTTCAATTGGTATGTGCCAATCCCTTTAACTTCAGCTCTGGAGTTATTTCCTACATGAATCCACTTAGTTCTAGTCGAAACTCGTCGAAATTCTACGAAGGATTCTCTATCCTTCGCTATATGGTTTGTTGCTCCCGAATTTACAGTCTACAAAGGATTAGATTCAGTTAAGAATACAGAACTTGACACATATGAAAAATTCCCAAAAGTACAAGGGGTGTTTACCTTATTTGGCTCACGACAGTCACGAGCATAGTGACCTTTCTGATCACAGTTGAAACACTTCACCCTTGAAATTTTCTTCACACAAGAACGTTTTCCTCTTTTCACACGAGGACGTTTTTCTCTCTTATGTTGGCTAATTCTTGGTTTCTTGCAAGAAGGACTTGATCCCTTGCATTTCCACTTATTGAACGAATCAATGCACTTGCGCTTAGAGCTTGAAGCTCTTTCTGAGCTGAAAGCAACCTAGCAAATATCTGTATCCCACTCAAACATCTTGAGGCGGTCCTCTGCTAGCTCAAGGTGGCGCACAACATTCTCAAGATCTTCCATAACATGGTCGAGAGCTTTTAGTGCTTCTTGATTTTCAAGCACATATTAAATCTACTTATTCAATATTTCATAGTTGTCGCCGTTAAGTTTGTCTTCTTCGTTCAAATCAGCAATTATGTTCTTAGTTGCTGAAGCCATTGATCTAAACATATCAGATACATACGCACGAATTATTAATGCCTATCATTTATGCATCCATTTTGCACAGACCCATCATATTAATGAATAATTTCAAGTAAGGTTTCAGAATCAAAAGGTCACTGAGTTTCCAATCATCCTCCAAAAATCCTAACTTGAAATTATCATTAATATAATTTTCTATACAAAATAAGTTCAACAAAGTCACTAAAACTTTCTTGAACTTCCCACAACGAATTGTAAATTAACATATTAATTTACAACAATAAACAACATTGAATTTTCAATAATTAATCATGTCCATTACACTAAGTAATATACAGAGGATAAATATCAACATAGAAAGAGATATTTACAACTAAAACATCTCAAACTCATCTAAGAAATAAGTAGGGAAAGTCTCTTCTAATCTGTCAGTAAAATTCTCTAAGAAATCTAAAGACACATCGGCCAACCACAGAAAAACTTTTGGAGAGCTCTCATGCCACCTCCAAGGCGCATTCACTCTGCGCCATGTGACACTCAATCCAAGGGTTAAAGTTTTGGTCAACTCGATCCTATAATATTCTCTTACAAAAGCTATTGCAAGCTTTCTATAATCCGGGACCACGTTGACCTCTCATAGACGATCTAACACTGCTTGCCATTCAGGTGGAAGAGTGTTCATTAAGGCTGACACATTCTCAAAATCCGGCATAAGATAACCACGCTAGATAATTTCTTGTATCATCTGATTGATCATGACCACGCGTGATATTATATCACCGTCATTCTACCGATAATTAGCTAACTCTGTTATTAGCCTTTTAATTCTTGCATTTTCTTCGTCCGTTCTTGGAAATGTAGGCATGCATGCATAACGCATCATAGTTCCTACAACAAATGCAGAACATAAAGATGGATTACTTATAATCCACATAGACATAATTGAAAAAGAAACACATTCCTTTTTCTTTCCTTTTTTTATTTTTTTATTTTTTTATTTTTAAGTCAACGGTCAAAGTCAACGGTCAACGCCAATCAACGATGGTCAACGATGGTCAACGCTGGTCAACGGCCAACGCATGACCGGGTCAAGTCAACTAGTCG
Source organism: Eucalyptus leucophloia subsp. euroa (assembly GCA_017140325.1). Classification (NCBI taxonomy): domain Eukaryota; kingdom Viridiplantae; phylum Streptophyta; class Magnoliopsida; order Myrtales; family Myrtaceae; genus Eucalyptus; species Eucalyptus leucophloia. The sequence goes on along the minus strand of CM029470.1, from coordinate 61,041,451 downwards.
GTCAACGGGTCCGCCAGGTCGAACGAGTCAAGGTGGGTCAGTCGGGCCAAACGGGCTAGCACGTGCCTTGAGCGTGCGTTGGCAACCGCCGGCCGACATCACGATGACGTCAGCCGGCGCGTGCCTTGCACGCGCGGGCGGTGCCACACACGCGTGCGTCGCACGCGCCCGGGAACCATCTCGGCATGTGCGACGGAGCCGAACATATCGGCCGCACGTGACGGCGTGTCCGGCGGCGTCCGGCGGCGAGCGACCACTCAAAATTCTTGTATCGCTGAGTATTTTAACCCTAAGCAATCAGAAACGCAATTCGATCTACGAAAAATCAAAAAATAGGAAGAACAGTACAACGTCGGGATTTTCCGTCTCTAAATCGATTAACAGTGACGTTTAACAAAAAACAATAAATCAAAAATTGTTCATAAATGTAAACAGTAATCGGGAAACATGCTTAAGACGCTCTGATACCAATGTTGGGAAAAAAATTCGGGAAACGGATCCCCAAAACAGTGATTCGATGCGGAATTGAACACAAACATAGCGGAAGCAAGCCCAGGAAAATCATGAATCACCGATCCTAAGGCACATCACATAAACAAACGTACCTTGTTTCCACAGACTAAACCCCGCTGTTGCGATTCAAAGAGGAGGCCGGACACTGTTCTCCAGAGGAGAGAGCGGTGTGATGAAGACGTAACTTCTTGAGAGAACGTGAAAAACAGAGAGAGCGTAATCTCTTTTTCACAAAATACGTAACCTCTCCCCAATTAACCACCTCCAAGATTTTCTCTTTATCTTTAATAATTTCCTCCATGGGCCCTCAACTCACGGGCCGGGCCTTTTGGGCCCAATATGGGCAGACGGGCCAACTCAAGCCCATCTGAAAGGAAAAATTCCATCAAAATCCAAGATCTGATGGAAGATCGATACTATCAAACCCTACCAGACAGTCAACAATGCTAGTGTTGAAGTACTACGTAGTACTGATTTTATAACTCAAACTCACATTAAGTTGGATGCAAGATCGACACCACATCACTATACACATGTCTTGCGGACTTTCATGTTGGCAGGCCTCGCATGCTTGGAGTTAGAGAGTTCCGCCGAACCAAGAAGCCTTCGAAGGGGAAGGGCCATTCATGTTCTTGATGCTTAAATTGGCATGGGGGGCTTTTGTTTACTTCACATGGAAACTAAGAAACGCGAAACTCCTCCACGAAAATCTTTTGATGTTGTGGAAACCGACAAGAAGAATCGTTTCTCAAGAGATAATTCTTGAAAGATGAATGGCTTTGCAAGAGATAATTCTTGCCTTCCACATGGTCGATCTTAAAGATGTCGACAGACACAGCTGTTGATTTTGACTTGCGCTGTGGAAGAGGTGGAAGTCAAACTTTTTTACAATAATTCAACCAAATGGACAAATTTAGATTAGATTTCTCCCAAAATAATACAAAAAAAGAAAAAAAAAAACTTTGAATTTCAATTTCAGCTCTTGGGATCCATTTGGAATGAACTTACTGAAAAGGAAATCTAGGAGGTACATTTCTTTTTAATTAGAAGTGGTAAAGGGTTGGGTTGACAAGTCGGTTTGAAATTGGGTTATCTTAAATTGAATATAGCTTTCGGCCTTGGGCAATTCTGGGTTTTTCTTGAATGCATTGAGTGGAAACTGGGTTGAACTCAATTAATTCTCAAGAAATCTTCAGCTTCACATTCTGCGGGTATATAGAGGTAAGGTTCTACTTGGATAGCACCAACTTAATTCTGGATAGTTTGGGTTTGGTTTTTCTTCAATTGCTAGTTGAACCGTGGAATTCAAATATTACAATATGTTAGGATTGTGTTTGGTTGGACTTATTTTGTGTTTGGTACTTTAGTTATTGGACTCATGTCCATAGCTTCATTTCGAAAGAAGGGGAACTGTACACCTATACCGACCTCATCTCCTGTCCTCATTAAATTAACTATTGGATGTGCGCCGCATGGCAACTATACAACAATAACAAAAAATCTGTAGTATCCTTCCATCTCTCTCCCTCACGTTCACCCAAATGTTAGAAATATATGTAGCATAACATTTGTGTGACTATTTTGAAAAATTATGATATTTAAATGATCGGTTAAAAAATTATATAGCACACAAGTGTTACAGGTAGGGTATACATAAGTTATAGAACTCAATTTCTAGTTTTTGCTAAGCCCACAATTCCTGACCTTTAAGCCCCTTGACATCTAACCCGTATCTAAGCCCAACCCAGACTATTCTCTATTAAGCCCACGGATTTTTATTATTTTCTTTTCTCTATTTTCTATTTTTCTGTTCTTTTTCCTATTTTCCTGCACGAGATCTTCTTCTTTGAGGCATTTTCACCGATGATCTCTTCACCGATTCATTTAGCTAACTCACGCCGGAACTCTAATCGATCTGACGTCAACACCTAATGTCGCCAACTGTCACCAAGTCACTTTCGCCGGCCACTACTCCGGCACATTAATTTCCCCAGAAACATACACAAAAATTAAACACCATTCCAGTCGATAAAACACCGAGACAAAGGAGAATGACTCACTATGGCGGCCTCTAACCGTGGGCTTTGCCAACAAGGAATGGATTCTCCGGCAGGGGCGTTCATCCATGGCTGACTCATTGACTATTCAATATGAAAAGCCAAGGGTATGAGTGTTGATTTAATAAGCTACACAAGCTTTAGTGTTCATCGAATTACGAAATCCTCCGATGATGGATGCTCCACGAAATTTAACTTGAAAGGAACCTTCGGCTTAAAGGCTCTCTGCTGCGAAGCAGAGCAAAACCAAGCTCGTCCGGTACTCCAATGAGTTCGACGGCGAGGACGAACGGCAACGAGCGTCCCCTCTCTCGCTGTCGTCCCCCTCAATGGATCTTGTAATTCCCTTCCTTTTTCCTTCTTTTTTCTTTATATTGCCTGCCCTTTTTTTATGTCCTCTCCTTTAGCCACCAGCCACATCAAAATAGACAAACCATTTTTCCTCACGTATAGGGTTTTATGTGATCGGACCACTTGGTACGTGATCGTAGGGAAAAGCGAGCTTATGGAAATAAATTGTACGGTGTGAAGTGTCATGCTTTAAATGATTGACTTGTTTGGATGCTCCACGGATCGAAATTTCTTCAATTTTACCCGAAGTCTCTAAATTTCACTGTCCCCAAATCAAAATGTATGAGACAAGATTAAATACTAACAAAATTCTAATTTAACTTTTTTTGTTCAAAGGTTAAATTTTTCATTTTGACAAAAAGGTTAACATTCTGCCATTTTAATGAGAATTTGAAATCTGATGGCCTAATTCTACATACCTTTGCTAAACTAACATATATATGCAATTGATCAACTAAAAACACTAACATGATTTTTTTTGGTCAAGAAGCGAGTTTTGCGACAATCTAGAATCTCAAATTTTTCTAGCTTCAACTGTCGGGAAAATTCTTGTGTCAACAGTATTCTGCAATGACTTTGGAATAACCTCTAAGTGAATCCATCCTTGTGATTATTATTATGAAACCAAGGATAGCATTTATTAGAAAAATACATATGACATAGCTGTTCACTAGTAGTAGGATTACATTTAATGCATAGCGAGAGCTGCAAGTGATATAACCAAATTAATTGCCCCATTGACTGTTGCGAGATCCACATGAATTGTACATAAGCAACATCAATATTGCAGTCAGCGGTCACTTGCAATTGATGCTAGCATACATTGGATTATTTCACAGGCTTTTGCTTCTCTCCAGTGCATTACATAACTTAGTAGGATGATCTCTGGATCCCTGCATGAGTGAGCAAAGCCCACAAGTGAGTCACAAACTCGCCTCCTCTAATCAAATGCTCCGCATGTGCTTTCACATCGTCTGAAGGTGCCACATACAACATCAGTTCCACCCAAAAGTCGGCCAGAATCTTCCAAACTTTGTCCTCGCATTTTATGTCATCCACAAGTTGATTCCCAAGCCAAGCACCACGGTGGATAATAGTTCTTTCATGTGCAGAATTGCCATGACCCTTCCTCTCCATCTTTGTAACCTGGTCATTAATGCTTTTACATCCTTGAAAGAAGTCCTTGGCTTCAATGATTGCTTGATCAAACACGTGCTCCACAACATAAGAGTGATCAGGTAGTAGTCGTGGAGTGAAAGCAACCAAGTAAGCTAGATACTTGGACAAGCTAGTCGCCACTAGGAAATTTGTCCCCATTGTAGACGAGTCAAATCTCCTTACCGGCAATTGGTACTCACAGAAGCTAGTGGCGATGTGCCATACCATTATGACCTGAGTCTGTGTCTCAAGTTGACATGCCCATGACAGCTTTTCGAACACATTGTTCTTTGTTAGTGAGACCAGTCCATTCTTCAACTTGGTATCTTTAATCAACTTCAGAGCATGAAACACCCCTTTTTTCACTTCTTCAGGTAATAGGATCGGCGTGCTCTGTCTCTGGCCATCCCTACATTGATCAACGAAGGCCACCATACACTCGTTGTTCAATAATCTGAAAGGTTTATAGGAGTACGACTCGAGGAATGAGTACTGACGAAGCTTCCGCACCCAAGGCTTGACCATCCGAACCCCACATAACCCTTTTATCATCCTCTCAATCCGTGCATTCCCTTGCCATGACTCCTTCTGCACATACTTGCAGATCAATGTCACTTTAGCCCATTCGGATGTAATCATGAATGAGAATTGACGGAGCTGCACCAGGATGAATGAGATTATCATTATAGCGGTTGTTAATACTTCGTAATTCAACCAGTTTGGTATAGTGGGGAGTCGACAAATACTGTTAGGTCTCTTGTAATGCTTCGAGACAGATATTGCAGCCCAGATGCCTATGACGATAGACACTAGGTCCATCAATCTATTCAACAACCAGAAAGGTTGGAATATGATGCTGTACTTGGTATAGAAAAATTCGAAAAGGAACACGAGCTCAATCTCAATGATTTGAAACACTCGCTTGTAATCATTTTCTTCCAAGAGCAATCCTTTGCAAATCAACTTCCATGTCTTCTTGTGAGCCTCTTGGGGCATTGAGTAGCCAGCATATCTCAAACAGAGGAGCTTGAAGAGTGCAAAAGAGAGGCATATGTCTTTGAGCTCGTTGTGTGGGTCTCCTTGTGAGCTTAATAGTCCTTGACACTTCCAAACCTAAGTAAAGAGTTGAGCTTGCATATAAGTTTATAGCCAAGTTAATTGTTCAAATACTTGGTTGTAATATGTCTTATTATGTCCAGTCTTCATCCACCTAATGATTTAAACCTTTTGGTTGGACATATTAAAGTCTTATCATAGCACATGACAAGAGTTCAGATCCCGACACTTCCTTCTTAAACTTATTACTCTTCATGAATTAACTACAACTGGTTCACACAAAAAAAGAGTTGTGTCCATTTCACAAATAACCAAATCGGGTCATACACACATAACAGGTCTGCTTACACAGAAGGGGGAGTAGTAATTGTAATCCCAAATTGCTTAAGTACATGATTATAATGTGCCTCGTATGTGTGAATGTAGTCTCCCTCTATCAATAGCTTAAACTTTTGCATTGGATTTAGAAAATGCCAAATGAAATCAAATCACCTAAGTATGATGAATGAAGCATGTCGAGATAAAGAACACAAAGGTAAAATGAATCAAAAGTAATCCAGAGTTGATAGAAGAAGATCCCCTATCCTCATTTGTGTTCTTATTCAGGGCCTCACTAATCTGAACTATAGATTCATGTGAAAGAGGTTACTTTTGAAATCTATCACTCATCCCATCAATAATTGAGATTCGTTGAGATGCTTTGCAAGATAGAGGACCTCCATAGAGGATGAATGTCTTATCTTGATCTATCTTGTGGTATTGTGTCATTAATAATGCACGGTGTCATAATTTCTTTTCTACTTTTCCAGAACCAAATGAGATTGTTCTGTTTTTTGTTTTTTGTTTTTTTTTTTTTTTGAGAAGAACATAGTTATTATATCGCAGTTAAGAAAAATATGAAAATATCGAATAATTGAAGATGTAGCTTTTCAGCGGTGATCAACTCGTCCATGTCATTGATCATGTTTAGTGTCCTTTTCACAACTAATTAAGATGAATTTGCACATTTTTTTAAAATCTTTTAGCGTGAGAAGAAAATCCTTATTAAATCAAAATTCAGAAAAATAAAAATAATCAGATGATTGTAGCTGTACCTTTTCAATGGTGATCAATTGGTCTTTATCCAACATCATCCGATAGTCCGGTGCCGGTAGTGGCACGGGCCTGGCGGTCTTCATCCCTAGACACCTCTTGATGGCAAGAAAAATGTCATTCACCGAACTCTCCTTTTCACCACTCACCAAAAACGCATGCCCTCTCATGCGGACCGGATCAACTTCCGTACATGAAATGCCTTCACTTTCTTGCTCCATGCTCATATAATCAGCAACCACTTTTGCATTCCTTACCAAAGAATTCCGGCTCGCCGCCCTCATGGCCCAAACCCTCTCCTCACACTTCACGAACAAGAAGAGTGCGAGGCCCACGGCTGCGGTCACTGCGCCGGAATGTTCGTGGACATACAATCCTATCAACACGAGCATCCAAACTGATTTGATCCCGAACTGCAACCTATAGCTCTTCCAACGCTCATTGTCCTCGAGATTGTATGCAGAGAAATCAGTGGTCCCGAGGATGAGCATCAGGAACATTGCCCAAGTGGGGAATAAATCGCTGCGGAACGAAGCATTGCGCATGAAGCCCACAGCGTAGGTGAGTAACTAGGTTGAGAGAGGGTAGGCCGCGAAAATGACAAGCCGGAACTTGTCGTTGTTGAAGTGACGTAGCCACGGGCTGAGGGCGACGAATAAGAGGATCGAGTCGGCGGTGAACATGACTAGGTTCTCCATCGTCAAGAGCGTCCCCATGGGACTTTTCAGGAATTCCTTATTGCCCATCGTGACGTTGCAGCGTGCCACCCCCGTCTTTTGGTTCGTTTCCATCAAATTCCTCATGTTGGCACTGATTAGTTCGTCTGGTTACTCAGCTTCTAATTGGAGAAACAGATGGCAGAATTTTTTAGAGAGAGAGATAAAGAGAGACAGATAGTTTGGGGATTAACTCTTAGTTCTTTTAGAGCAGGGATGCCAGGGACTAAAATGAGAATGTCAATTTTCTTCTTTTAATAATATGGCGCATCCGAATTTGTCTCAGATAATTTTCACAATCGCATGAATTACACGACTCGATCCATGTGCATCAAGTAAGGTATGATGGCAAATGCCTCTCACAAGATTACTACATTGGAAGATGCCATGACTTGATTGTATAATGTGCTGCATTGAAAGAAATTACTTTAAATAGTTAAAAATAGAAGTATTATCCCTGTTCGGACACGAAGAAACTATTGAATGGGTTTAGGGAGCTCATCGCGAATCGCACAGTTTTCTAAAATGTGATTGACTTAGCCTTGGATTCAATGTTACCGATGTGAGAACAATACAATTAGCTAGTGAATGAAGATTATGCTTCCACAGAAACAAAAGGATAATAATATGGATGATTCCTGAACTTTTCTTCAACATTTAACATGATCTCTTCTTCTTCTTTTTTTAACTCTAGGTCCTGAATTTTTAAAAATCCAATCAATGTGGTCCTTCCTTTAAAAATCATAACACCATTACCTAACGGGGCAATAAGAGATTTTTCATGCTAGCATCCACATGGCTTCCACATGTGCACACTTGGGTGTGTGTCTCACTATTTTGGCCCAAAAAGAAAGGAAAAAGAGATTTGCTAACTTGAGAAAACGGCGTGACAATACACATTATCATTTTAGCCAATATAGACTAACATGGCAGTCCACGTAAAAAAGAACATGTGAAGTTATACTAAACAGAAAGACTATGATAAGCGGATTCTTGAAAGTTCATAGACTAAACTAAAAAAAAAAAAAAGATTCATGGATCAATTTGAACGTTGAAAAAATGTTCACCATCCCCACGTCATTACCTTAAAAGCTATGAAAAATTACAAAAAATATCCCAAACTTATTGCAATTATGTTAATTCAGTTCTTTTTTTTTGTCAATTAATTCATAAACCTTTTGTATTTTTGCTAATTTAGCCTATCCAATCAATTTTGGCCAAAAATTGCTGATATGGACATTAGTCGTCCTGCATAGCGTGATGGGTGTTAACGTTAATAATTTTTTTAATATTTAAATACTTTTCGATTCTTTCATCTATTTTTTTCTTTTTCTTTTCTTTTTCCTTTTGCTTCCTTTGTTTCTCTTTCTTTTTTCTGTCCATCTTAATCTAGCCAGCTATAGAATCTTGATGACCAGTGAGGCTCAACCTCGCCGGGCGGCAAGGCTTGCCCTCGCCAGCGCTCCATTTGGCCGGTCGTCGAGGTCCAACAACAAGCCAAGGGAAGAAGAGAAGGAAAAAAAAAAGAATACAAAGAATAAAAAAAAAAGAAAAACAATAAAAAAATTCAGAAAAAAATTATTTAAAAATATTTAAAAAATTCCACGTTAGGGCCAGTCATGCTACGTAGAATAGCTAGTGTCCATATTAGTGATTTCGGGTCAAAATTTATTGGATGAACTAAGTTGACACAAGTGTCAAAGGTTGAGGACTCAATTGGCAAAAAAAAGGTTTAAGATTGAATTTGAGCAATTATAATAGATTTAGGACTCTTTTAGTTATTCTACCTAAAAAATAAAGAGAACAATATTTTGAGATGCTTACTCTACATCTACATTATGCGTGAATCACACCAGGAGAAACATGCATGACACGTCGCAGGCCACAGTGGAAAGTGAGGGAGTGCAAGAATTTTTTCTCTGCCAAGAAAAGAATTTCCTTCAAATTTGCTCACTTCGTCTCCCTAGAGATGCAAAAACACAAACAAGGCCGCTTACAAAGCAAAAAAGCAAGAACCTCCGTACTTCCTTATATTCTCCCTTGTCGGAACAGAATATTTGCGGCCTTTTTGCTCTAGTTTGCTTTCTAAGTAGACCAGCAACACTAGGATTATATTTTTATACTGTTCTAAATAATGGTATCAAAATGATTTTTTGTAAGAAAAATAAAATACAAAAACTTACAGCAAAATAATATTCGCATTAATCAAATCTGCACTAAAGTTTACATGAACTTATATTTGAAGTGATTCCAAACCCCATCATGTAGATTTACCCTCCAACTAATAGAATAATGAGATATAAGAATGCAATATCTATTGAATCACAATACGAGAACATGAAATATTCTGAGCACGTAAAATATAAATTAGCAAGAAACATGAAAGCACAAATAATAGATTTACTCAATTTGTTAAAATCTTCATTTTGTGCTCTTGGTCTTGAAAAACCTAGTAAGTTAATTTGTCTAGGACCTTCTTAAGGCTTTGTTTATTTCGCAAAATACAGATGATTTGCAAATATTTTCCTAAAAACGATCGCTTGTATCTCTTGAAATAGTTAGTCAATAGAAAATGTTTTTATTATAGATAATCATTTATGTCTAAATAATTTCGTAGATGATAAAATATTTTTCGTTCATTCACTTTTGTAAGGGATACAGGCTGTCATTTTTAGAAAACCGTTTGCAAAATCATTCATTTTCTACAAAACAAACATAGCCTAAAAGTAAAATCATTCATTTGCCATACTTAATAAACTCTTTTCATGAATTAAGATCATTTTGACAATAACATTTCTCTTGGGAGAATTTGATGATTGATGATGTATATCAAGCTGGATGTCAGTTTCCTCATATTGAATGGTAATGGATGTTTTCCAAACAAATGAATTTAGCTAAATTTACTCAACCATCAAAGCTTTCTCTATGATGATACACTTTTAATAATGTCTATCAAAGCTTTCTCTATGACAATACACTTTTAATAATGTCTCTTATGACATTTAGTCAAATGACAATGATCCCTCCTGATATGCTCATGCTACTAGTGCACTTATTTTAATGTATTTCGCTAGTGATCGTAGATTGTAGCTTCAGATCCCATCTCTGTAAGTGATCACAACTTTTAGCTTCAGAATCTCTTTTCGAATGGTGAGTTTGTGAAATCCAAAACATCTTTGTCGCTACCCTATAACCTCAAAGCCCGAAGCATTCCCGCTTGCCACAATTTCATAGCCCGAAGCATCTTCACACGGGGAGCATTAGTAGCCTAAAGCGACTCATTTCACCAAGTTTGCAAACACAAACGCGGAATCTTCTCTTCATGGCGAACTTATGTAGCACAGAGCACTTCATCGACCTGTCGAAATTTTGTAGCCTGGGGTCTTCTCCTTCACACTGTGAGCTTTAGAAGCCTGCAGTGACCCATTTCCGCTAGATTTGTGATTGCAATTGTGGAATTTTCCTTGCGCGGTCAGCGTACGTAGCTCGGAGTACTTTAACAACCTAGTGAGCTTTCGCAAGTTAGAGTCTTCTCCTTCACATAGAGAGCTTTAGTAGCATGTAGTGACCCATTTCCCTAGCATTTTTAGAAAAGTGGTAGTATCATTTGATTCTTTCCAATTACCAACAATTCTAAAGATTTATTAATATTTATTTTGTTATGTTATCAATGTGTTAAAATGACTAATAGTTCCCTGAAACTACCAACTTCTATTTGAGTCTTCCAATTTAGCAATTATTCAGTGATTTACCAACATCATATTGATTTAATTGTCCCAACGTATTAAACTTACCAAATTAGTTATATGAAATGACACGCTCGATTCACCAAGAACGATAATTACTAAACTAGGACACAACAGAATGTAGGAAAAAAGGGAAAAGGGAGAAAAAGAGAGTAAAAGACGCAGCATAAAGGAAGGGCATATTAAAGAAGTTTTCTTTGCCAAGAAAAGAATGTTTCCTTTTAATTCGTTTTCATTTTGTTTTGCGTTTTCTCCAAGTACTTGTTGATACCTTTATATTCATCAACAAGTCCAAAAAAACAATTGATTTAAAGACCATAGCAATTCAAGATTTCATACCCAATTTCGAGATTTTGAGCTTAAATGGATTGTGCAATGTCCGAACACAAATTTAGGACTATGGACAACTTTCCACATGAAGTCAAAGAGCATAATTTAAAGCCCGTTAAGCCAAATTAATTTAAATTCATTGTCAATTTAGCACAATTAAGATAATGGAAGAAATTTGATTTGAGAACAATGGGGTCAGGAAGGTCAAACATATAATAGCCAGTTTATATAATAGTATGAAAAGAAATAGGATAATTAGAAGGTCTCCTATCAACCCGATTTGACTAGTTTGACTAAGGTTAACCCAAGTTAACTCAAAAATCAACAAACTATAGCCCATAGACCACATAGCCAACCCCTTTATACCTAATCAAAAAAAAAAAATGTCATATTCTCTCGACTATCAAAATTAAATTCCTTGTTATCAATCCTTAAAACACCAATTCTATCCATTTATCAAGACCTTAGAATATGACATGTCACCTATCCTTGATCTATGTGACTTAATTCGAGCAAATTATCCAAGCCAATTATATCATTTCTTCCTTTTAAGCAAAGAACTTCATAACCTTAGGATATCCATATTCTCTCAATTACCAAAATTAAATTCCACATATTCAATCCTTAAGAATATCAATCTTAGCAATTTATTTTTCCTCTAATCAAGACCTTAGGATATGCCATCTTACTAATTGTTGATATCTGATTTTTAGTAAATGCGTCAAAAAGGTAAGAAAATCAAGATTTGGGATTCCTATCACGATGGAGCCCATTTCTCCACTAAAACAGGTCGTTTTTTATTTATTTCTTTCTTTCTCTTTTAATGTCACTTTTTAAGGAATTTCTTAGCCATTTTCAATGAAAACCTGAAAAATCAAATGGTAAACTTTTGGGTTAACTTTTTGGTTAACTCTCTGACCAAAAGTCAACCCCTGATTAAAAATTGACTTTTCACTTAAAATGATGTCAAATGTCCTTAATTTCACTTTAGTCAATTAAATGATTGACTTTTGATCAAACTTCAAATAAAAAGAATAAAAAATCCTCAAAATACTTTGTTTTAGTGTCAATTTGACTTTTATGTTGATAATTTCACAAAATCTGATTAAGAATCTTACTTTCCGAATTTTTTTATTTTAGATTTTAAATTGACCAAAAATAAAGTTACTTTTGTTTTAGTTATAATTAAGTCTAGTTCCTTTTACGACATTTGGTCTAGGGACTATTTTTAATCCACTCATTCACTCGATTTCGGGAATTGCCATGTTGAAAAGTGAATTGTCATTTTAAGACCTAATTAGGGGATCGGAATCGATTCTTCATAAATCATGAATGGACGATCGTTTTCCATTCATTTTCTTAAGACGAGTCCAAATCCAAGGTTAGTTTTGAGAGATTCACTTGAGAACTTCCCAATTTGAGGGATTTCTCTCTCTCTCTCTCTTGAACATAGGAAAGTCAAACAATTAAGCTTTCACTGGAGAAATTTAGATTGACTCATTCAAGACTATGGTTTATTTGCATGTATCAAGGTCCAATTTTAATATTAGACCTCGATTCATTTTTAGCCTAGGTCTGATCACTTCAATTCGAGCTCAATTTGAATGCAATAGACTATCACATGGGTTATTAGTCGAATAGGTTTATTGCAAAATTAGTTAAATTCATATTCAATTAATTTGCAATTTTAAGCAAAGAATTGTAAAATCGCTCGTTTTACCCTATAATGCTTGATTACATGTGCCCATGGTTTACATCTATTGTTTCTTACAATAATTATTCAATTAAGTTAATAAAAATCCCATAGATTGCATCTATGGAGTTTGATCGGCTTAATTGGATCAAAATTGGATAATTTCTCCTCAAATTGGACAAGTTTTCTCTTCAATTTAGTCCTTGAGGGATCAAATTACATAAATTTTGGACCCATAAGGACTACTTGGTGATGAATTAGCCAGAATTGATCAGGTTCCAGTTGAATTGGCATGAACCAGCCCAATCAATCTGATCGACCACCGACAAGGCAGGCTAATTCAATCCATTGTCGACCAGTTCTAGACCTTCGGTGACTGGTTCCAAGACCCTCGCTATGTTTATTTTACTCCAATGCCCTTACATTGTGACATCCTAGAATTTCAATTATGTTTTCAATTAAATAAATCGGGCCTTTCATCGACACGCCTATAGTGTTATTCTCAGAGCTGATCACTCGTGAGATAACTAGACTATCTAGGGAAGTCATCAAGAGATTTTAATGCAATAAACTTGAGGATTCGATCAGGAATTGACTACTCGATTGTGCTCATTTGCGAGAGATCATTTCGGCATAGTCAAAAGTCGATTAGAGATCAAGGATAGGTCGATTCGGCGAGATGTGTGGCTAAACGTTGGTGATTCCACCAAATTGCAAAATTCTTGTCGATCGGCACTAGACTGATTTTTCTGTCATTTTGGTATCTTGTGTCCATATTTGAAACCTTGAGATTTTCACAACCATCGAGCGTCGCCAATATGTCGAAGAGGTTCATTGTGGCTCGAAGAAAATTGACCATGGGTAATTTGCACTAAAAAATTTCTGAAAGCTATCCGGTAGGCTAGGTTACGCTAAAATCGCGACAGATTGAAATTAACCACGAATTTGAATCCAATTTCAGAAATTAAAAGTTCTATCATGTCACAAGTTATTTTAGGAACGTCAACTCGTCTTTCAAAGATTTTTCTACAAACTGAGATTTTTGGCAAAAGGTCAAGATATGGTCATTTTTATCCGGAAAATTCAGAGGACCATTTTTTATCACGCACTTGGGATGCAAGTTGGATCCATTGGCAAGGAAAAAGGCCAATTTGATCGAGGATACAATGGTGGATTTTTTAGGAGCCAATTTGATTTAATTCAAGAGAGAATTGAAGTGGAATTGAGGGAAATCACTTCAAAATTCGTAGCCCCCCTTGCCTCAACCTTTGGACCACTTCCAAGGCTTCTAGAGGAAGCTAATGGTCTGGAAAATTGTCGAGGAATATAGCAAGCATTGGTGGGACCAATTCAAGGAGACAAGAGGATGGAAGAAGACCAAGGTAGCCCCCTCCCTAGCAGTCGATCCCCTTCTCCTCCCCATCATCAACCCTTCCATCTCCAACAACCTTGAGACTCTCCAGAACCAGAGAAACTGAACCAGCAGCCTTCCCTTGCTCGTCGACACCCACCAAGCCACTTGGAGCCATCGCGTCGCCGTCGCTGCCACCGCGAGCCCCGTCTGCGAGCCGCGTGTCCCTAGTTGTCATTTTGCCCAGACGCGACCCCTAAGCCATCTCCCATGCTATTTGAACCTCCCTTGCTGTTGCTGGAGCCACCTAGCCGCTCTTCGAACCGCCGGAAGCCCGCTACAGCCTTCCGCCATCCACTCGTGCTAGTTTCAGCCCCAACCAGCCACCATCCAACCTTGTTTAGCCCAACCACAAAACAAAGAACCTTGGGTGCAGCTCCTTTGTTTGGCCCGCTTTGGACCTTTTCCGATCCTCGCTTAGTGCACCCGCTTTGGAATTTGTGGCCCGTCTCCTCCTCGCCATCGTCGTGGTTCAATCGGATCGCTAATCAAGTGAGTTTACTCACTAATCCCTGCTTAGGAAATTAATGATACTTAAGGGCTGATTATTTTAGGATAAGCTTGGTTTAGGTGGCTAGTTAGAACGGATTAATAATTTTATCGTTCGTTATTGAATGTTAGGTGGTTAGAGTATTTATCTAGATAGGTTCGGAAATTTTCCGAGCCCGTCTCGGCTTTTAATTAGGCTTTTCGGGCCTAAACGTGCATTTTTGCTATTTATTGGTATTTATTAATGAATTTTCGTAATTATTTAATTAATTGTTATTTTCCAAAAATTAGACCGGGATAGTTGATGACCAGAATTTCGTGTTGATTGCAGTGGTGTGATTGGTTTATTTAATTAAGTGCCGGTTTGTGCAAACTAAGTGTGATTTGCAATTTTGGGGTATTTATCCCAAAATTTATTAATTTCAGTATTTAATTAGGAAATCACTAGGCATCAGTTTACAGCGCTAAAAATGTTTTTATCGACTATATAACTAGTGGGAGTTTATAAAGTAAAGATATTATATTTTTTGCAGAAGTCGACCGTGTACCTACACACGATTATTTTTATCAGGTATGATAAAAGTGGTGAAATAATTGATTAGATAGAATGGCATACTATATCAGCCAGAGGGCTTTGATATATCAACTTAGAGTGAGCAATATACCCTAAGTATCGCACTGTGACATCTAGATTTTCCAACCCTGTCTTCTACTGAATAAATCGAGCATTTCATTGACGCGCTTATAGGGTTGTTCTCAGAGCTGATCACTCTCGAGATAACTAGACTATCTGGGGAAATCATTAAGAATTTTAAGGCAAATAGACTTGAGAATTCGACCAGGAATTGACTTCTCGACCGTGTCCATCTTTAGAGGCCATTACGGCACAGTATAAAATCGATTTGAAATCAGAGATAGGCTGGTTCGATAGAGATGTGTGGCCAATAGTGGGTGACATCACTAAATTGGAAAATTCTCATCAACCGGTACTAGACTGATTTTCTTATGGTTTCGGTACCCTATGTCCGTATTTGGATCCTCGGGATTTTTACAACAATCGAAAGTCGCCAATGAGTCGAGTAGGTTCATAGCAGCCTAACAATTAATTTAATTGAAGCCCATCTCCATCCCACACGAATTTGTCAAACCCATCTTCAGCAACTCCAGCCCAATTGAAGCATGCGGAGTCAGCCTAGATCAAGCCCAGTCGAAGTTAGAATCAAATTTCAGATTGGGTTGAGATTTGTTGGGCCAAGTTTAGGCCCGGTCCAAGTCCGTGGGTGTCGTCGCGAGCCCAAGTTCGGCCGCCGTCGCGATGTTCCGATCTTCACTTTGCTCAAGTGAGTTTTACTCATTAATGCTTTCTTAGTTTGCTAATTATGCTTAAGGGTTGGTTAGATTTAATTAAGTGCAATTAGGTTGTTAGATTAGTCTAGAACAATTAAATTAGTGATTTAATGATGCATGTTAGGTGGTTAGACTTAGTCATTAGCAAGTAGAGAGCTTCTAATATTTATTGAATGTATCTCAGGATTTTTCCCGATCGTTCTGGCGTCCAATCAGGCAATACGGGCCTAAATTGGATTTTTAATATTTATTTATTTATTTATTTTTCGAAATTAATTAATTATTTTTTTTCAAAAATTCAACCGGGATGGCCGATGACCAGAATTTTATGATGATTGTCATGGTGCAGTCTGTTTAATTAATTGAGCTTTATTTTGTGCGAAAATGATTTATTTGTGAATTTAAGATTTATTCCCTAATTTAACTAATCTTGGAAAATTAATTGGAAATTAACCGGGCATCAGTTAACGATACCAAAAAATGTTTTAGTGGACTACAGAAAATGGTGGAATTTATAAAAAGGAAATTATTATATTTTGGCTAGGGCCAATCGTGTACCCACATTCGGCATTTTATCGGGAAGGATAAAATTGGTTATTTGATTGTTTACTTGAAATGGCATGTATACCAGCTCGATGACTATACGGAGCATCTTGAGACAGTACGGTATGATAAATTGTACGATCTACCGGCTCGATGACTATACGGAGCATCTGGAGACAATACGGTATGATAAATTGTGTGTATACCGACTCGGTGACTTTATATGTCATCTTGAGATAGGACGGTATGATCTACCGGCTCGATGACTCTACAGATTATCTTGAGACAGTACGGTATGATATACCGGCTCGATAATCCTACAGATCATCTTGAGACAGTACGGTATGATTTTTATAGCTCAATGACTCTATATGTCATCTAGAGATGAGATAACATACTATCTATATATCACCTAGGGTGAGTAGTCTTGGATGTTGATCAGACTTATAGAAAGTATGGAAGGGGTCGATCAAGAGATAATTTGGATGACATGTAATTGGCTAGGTCGATTGATCGATGATTCGATCTGATTGGGTGATGTGATGTGATGATGTATATTTGATATATATACTAACTTGCAGAAAGGAACTGAGGCCAAGGTAAGTCCTCTAACTCGTGATGTGCTTAGGCAGCCTAAGGTATATTGGTTTACTAATCGAGTCTTAGGGGGTAGAACTTGCTAAGACGTGGTCTCATTGGTTATTGAATAACCATTTCAAGACCCTGAGGAGAAGCTAAGAAGGAGGAACCTAAAGAGGAGAAAGACTTTTGAAGAACAAGATGATCCAGAGAGGGATCTTGAATATAACTCGGATATGGATTGAGATCCCATCCCTTTGGTGAACCTTGTCTTAGTATAGATAGGTGTGAGACTTATTTGCTGTAAATAGTATTGTAAATATACTATGAGTTGTGTTGTCAATAAAAATGTGGTTGTGAATTTCAGTATGAAAAATATGGCTTACTTTTCTATCCCATTGTTTTTTTGTCTGGGAATTCATAACTGCTTCCGCATGCGTAACAAAAAGAAAGGGACGGTGATACTTAGTCCTGGGATATCACACTTTAAAATCGACCAAGGTAAGGGATGGGTGCATGCCCGAGGATCGGGGCGTGACATCCCCCTTTTTGTGGTATCAGAGTGAAGTTCAAGATTTGAGTGATAAGGAGCGTTGACCATGGGATAGTTTGTAGGAAGGGCCTTCAAATTCATGCTAGTGCATGTCTGTGTTAGCTGAGTACTAAAATTGCTTGTTGTTTGGATCACTCTATTTCTAATTTGGTGTTGAATTAGAAGCAGGTGTTGGTAGATTTAAAACAACACTATGAGCGATCAGGAGCCGAGGATTCCTATTAAGAGGACCAGTAGGGTCGTTGTTCGGGGTAGAGCTTCGACTCATGTCGGGACCCGAGGCGGACGTGGTCGAGCGCCAGCACAGGCTAGCGTGAGTGGAATGAATCCACCTATCATAGATGCCGGGGTAGCAGCCCCTAATGATCCCAGGTTGGATGGGATCTTGCGTGTTCTGAAAGTTATGGGTACGAGATTGGATCAGCAAGCCGTTACAGTTGAAGCCAACGCTCAGGCTGCCGCCATTGCCGCAGCTGCCGCTACTGCTCAAGCCGCCCCTGTTGCCGCACCTGCAGTTGCGCCTGCTGTTGCCCCTGCTGAAATACTACCAGGAGTTGTGGCCGCTGGGAGGCTGATTCAGCAGTTAGTGAATTAGTTCTTAAAAATGAATCTGCTAAAATTCATTGGTACCGGAGACCCTGAGGCCGCGTCTTTGTGGGTACAGGATTTGGAGAAGGCATTTGCGCTTCTAATGTGCAATGAGGAGGAAAAGGTGTTATTAGCTGTGTACCAACTTCAAGGTAATGCCAATATATGGTGGAGAGCCACCAAGGATATAGTGTTCCCGAAAGGTGTGGTCCAAGTGTGGGACACCTTCCTCAAAGCCTTTAATGATCAGTACTTTACGAGTACTACTCGGTAACAAAAGATAGAGGAGTTCCACCGTCTCCGCCAAGGGAGCATGACAGTTGACCAGTATAGGGTCAAGTTCGCAGAACTATCACAGTATGCTCCTAAACTGATAGAAGACCCTGAAGAGAAAGCTCGGAAGTTCAAAAACGGTCTTCGTGCTTAATTGAAACAACCTCTGCTACCGTGGGACTTGAAAGATTACAAAGAGGTTTATTGTCAAGCCCAAATGATAGAGCGAGGATTGAATGAATAAGCTGCCTCATTTGCATCAAGGTTTAGCTCCCATCGAGAGAATATCCGTCAAGGAAAAAGACCCATGCCTGGAGGTAGATTTCATATCCCGTACAATGGGAAGGGTGGAGTTGGCAAGTTTGGGCCAAGTAGGAATGATTTATGTCGCACTTGTGGAAGTCGACATGGACTGAACCAGTGCCCTCGAAGGACAGGCGTTTGTTTTGAGTGTGGCCAACAGGGCCACATAGCCAAAGATTGTCCTAGAAAGCTAAGAGGACAACCGCAACTACCACCGCCGCCGCAGATGAGACAGATCAGAGAGTATGCCCCTCAGAACGTGCCATAGGGAGGACAGCTGAGACCTCCAGTTCAGGGCACCGTGTATGCAATTACACAGGGTCAAGCCGAAGCTGCGCCTGACGTGATCGCAGGAATGGTTCCATTGAATGGGCCGCCAGCTTAGCGATGAATCGAGTATGCACTGAGCAAGAAGGACAATGTCTCCAAAGTAATTTTATCAGAGTGGTGCAGCAAAATTTTGGTTAAGATTATAGAACTTCAGTTGTTGTAATGAAGACATATAAAGCATAATCATTGGTTATAGTTGTACTTGAATATTTTGCCTATGTATAACTTTGATACCATATATAAAAAGGTTTGGCTCGAGGAGCTTTTGTTGTAATGAATTGTTGTTGCAATGTGATACAGTTTAATTTGTCGATAGAGGAAAATTTCGAAATTATAAGAAGTCGAGGAGGACCCTCGATTTCCCAATTCTCATTGCAATAGGCAACCTGTTTGTTAGATGGAGGTTGCCAAGGTTATGTGGCGATTGTCATAGATAAGATAGATTGGAGAATTGCAGGTTGAGGACATTTCAGTAGTGCAAGAATTTATAGATGTGTTGTCATAGGAATTATCAGACTTGTTGTTAGAAAAAGAGATGGAACTTGTGATGGAGTTAGCATCCGAGACAGAGCCACTTTCTAAGGCTTCTTATCAGATGTCGTTATTTGAATTAATAGAACCGAAGGTCCAGTTTAGGATCTGGACATTTTAGTTGACGAACCTAGATATTCAGAAAATCCTATAAGAGGATACCAATAAAAGAAAGATTCACTTTCAGATTTTGGAAAACGGAATGCCGAAGTGTTGTGGGTGATGATAGGCATCAAACAGTATGGAACTTGAGGAGGAGAACTTGTCAGGGATTCACTATAATAGTTGCAATATTTGACCATACAGTGCGAGGTAGGTCAAAATCAACGTCAGCTCAAATGGTAGATCGATATAAGAATAGATATCGCCAGACAGGTTGCAAGTGTCAGATGCGTTAGTAAGTGGGAATTCAGTAATGCGAGTTGGGAGGACTTTTACAGTCACGCGAGAATTCCGAGTGGGAATGGAAGTATGTTATGATGAACCCTGTGACTAGCTTGTCAGGGAATCAGAGAAGCAATGATCCCTTTTGGATAGGGGTTGATAGACTGATGAAGTCGATTCACTTCAGTGCAGTATGAAAAGATCTTGATTGGAATAGGCATGCAAAAGTGTATGTGTGTCAGGCAGTTCATCTGCAGGGAGAATCAGTGACAAACTTATATCAGATCTAGAACCGAGGTTCCCCATTTCAGCAGAACAGTCAAATATTTCTTTTTGAAGCAGAACAGAACAAAGCAGAGTATGCAGAACTTCAGTTTGTTGAGATGAGATCAGAGAAAAGAAGATCGCAGGCCCAGAATTAGTTTAGCAATCAGTGGATGCCGTGGCGATAATCAGAGGCAAATTAAAGACCGCTCAGAACAGGCAAAAAAGTTATGCAAATAAGCGTCGAAGGTCTTTGGAATTCCAAGTTGGTGATCATGTTTTTCTGAAAGTATCACAAATGAGGGGAACTTCGCACTTTCGAAAGAAAGGCAAACTGAGTCCGAAGTACGTAGGTCCATTTGAGATTCTTGAGAGAATCGGGACCTTAGCATATCGTCTTGCATTGCCGCCAAGATTGGCGCAAGTGCATGACGTCTTCCACATGTCGATGTTGAGGAAGTACGAGCCTGACCTGACACATGTACTCAATTTTCAAGAATTGGACGTGGATGACCGTGTGTCATACGTGGAAAGACAAGTTCAGATTGTGGATCGCAAAGAGCAAGTTCTGCGTACAAGGACCATCCCATTGGTCAAAGTGGTCTAGCAACACCACGGTACAGAATGAGCGACATGGGAGACTGAGGAGTCAATGAGAGAATTGTACCCCCACCTTTTTGATCAAGTCTTATAAGGTTTAAATTTCGAGGATGAAATTTTTATAAGAGAGGAAGAGTTGTGACATCCAGATTTTTCAACCCTATCTTCTACTGAATAAATCGAGCATTTCATTGACGCGCCCATAGGGTTGTTCTCAGAGCTGATCACTCTCGAGATAACTAGACTATCTAGGGAAATCATTAAGAATTTTAAGGTAAATAGACTTGAGAATTCGATCAGGAATCGGCTTCTCGACCGTGTCCATCTTTAGAGGCTATTACGGCACAGTATAAAATCGATTTGAAATCAGAGATAGGTTGGTTCGATAGAGATATGTGGCCAATCGTGTGTGACACCACTAAATTGGAAAATTCTCATCCACCGGCACTAGACTGATTTTCTTATTGTTTTGGTACCCTGTATCCGTATTTGGATCCTCGGGATTTTTACGACAATCAAAAGTCGCCAATGAGTCGAGTGGATTCATAGTAGCTCGAAGAAAATCGACCACGGGTCATTTGTACTAAAAATATCTGAAAGTTACCTAGTAGTGTAGATCACGCTAAAAACGCACCAAGTGAAAGTTAACCGTGAATTCGAGTCCGATTTCAGAAATTGAAGATTCTGTCATGTCACAATAAATTCTAGGACTCACAAATCAGTCTCAGAAGATTTTTCAGAGATTCAGAGATTTTTACGGAAAATTGAATCGGACGTCGCGGAAAATTAACGGAAATTTGGATGGACTCAATTGAAGGAAATTTGGACTTCCCACCCGAGCCCTTGAGTGTCGGGGACTTGCAGAAAATGGAATGGAATTTTCTACATCAAAATTTGGACTTCAGTTTTGGGAATTTGTGGAAGAGGTTGATGACAAAAAATTATGAAATTCGGAGCTAGGAGAATGGGTGCATTTTTGGCTTCAAAGATTGGATTATTTGGTGATTTTACTTTGCAAGAAAGTATTATGGACAAGTACGATAAGATTGGATTGCTTTTGGGGGATCAAGCATTCAATGGAGAGGATAGACCTTGTGGACTTCTTCCTTCGGCAGCCTCTCCTCACGTTCAGCCAGCTTGCCGACTCCATCTTTGCGGTTCTGCTTCGCTTTCATTCCTCTCTGCAGAGGACCGCCACCTCTACCGAAACCTCCTGCCCCTTTTGTTCTTTTTCTTCGACGTATCTTCATCCAACTTCATGAAGACGAGCCGCTGAAGCAACCCCAACTCCACCGAAGCTACTCCTTTCTGCCGCTTGTTGACCAGCAAACCGCTTGAAGCCTCCACTGAAATTTTCAGTCCAGCAAAGCCGGTTGTTGACCATCGAAGCTGCTTCAGCGATCCTTCCCCTGCAGCCGTGCCTTCGTGCGGCCACGCGGCCAGTCCCACCTCATCTTCAATCAACGTTTCTTCCGCCAGCTCATACTCCTCTCCACAAAACCACCGCTGCCAGCATTTCCTCTCCATCTTCAGCTGCACGAAGCCAGCAAACGAAGCAGCATTCAACCCTTCGTTCCCTCAAGTCCTCGGGGCCAGTGGAGTTTACGGCCCATCTCCACCAAGCCACCGAGTCAGCCCACGAACCAGCAACTTCTTCAATCTCATGGGCCCAACATCTTCGTGGATCAGTCCAAGAAGCAGCCCAACAATTAATTTAATTAAGCCCATCTCCAGCCCACATGAATTTGTCAAACCCATCTTCAGCAACTCTAGCCCAATTGAAGCCTGCGGAGTCAGCCCAGATCAAGCCCAGTCGAAGTCAGAATCAGATTTCAGATTGGGTTGAGATTTGTTGGGCCAAGTTTAGGCCCGGTCCAAGTCCGTGGGTGTCGTCACGAGCCCAAGTTCGGCCGCCGTCGCGTCGCCGTCGCGGTGTTCCAATCTTCACTTTGCTCAAGTGAGTTTTACTCATTAATGCTTTCTTATTTTGCTAATTATGCTTAAGGGTTGGTTAGATTTAATTAAGTACAATTAGGTGGTTAGATTAGTCTAGAACAATTAAATTAGTGATTTAATGATGCATGTTAGGTGGTTAGACTTAATCATTAGCAAGTAGAGAGCTTCTAATATTTATTGAATGTATCTCGAGATTTTTCCCGATCCGTTCTAGCGTCCAATCAGGCAATACGGGCCTAAATTGGATTTTTAGTATTTATTTATTTATTTATTTATTGAAATTAATTAATTATTTATTTATTTTTCTAGAAATTCAACCAGGATGGTCGGTGACCGGAATTTTATGCTAATTGTCATGGTGCAGTCCATTTATTTAATTGAGCTTTATTTTGTGCGGAAATGGTTATTTGTGAATTTAGGATTTATTCCCTAATTTAAATAATCTTGGAAAATTAATTAGAAATTAACTGGGCATCAGTTAACGATACCAAAAAATGTTTTAGTGGACTACAGAAAATGATGGGATTTATAAAAAGGAAATTATTATATTTTGGCCGGGGCCGATCGTGTACCCACATTCGGCATTTTATCGGGAAGGATAAAATTGGTTATTTGATTGTTTGCTTGGAATGGCATGTATACCGGCTCGATGACTCTACGAAGCATCTTAAGACAGTACCGTATGATAAATTGCACGATCTATTGGCTCGATGACTCTACAGAGCATCTGGAGACAGTACGATATGATAAATTGTGTATACCGGCTCGGTGACTTTATATGTCATCTTGAGATAGGACGGTATGATCTACCGGTTCGGTGACTCTATAGATTATCTTGAGACAATACGGTATGATATACCGGCTCGATAATCCTACAGATCATCTTGAGACAGTACGTTATGATTTGACGGCTCGATAACTCTATATGTCATCTGGAGTTAAGATAACATACTATCTATATATCACCTAGGGTGAGTAGTCTTGGATATTGATCAGACTTATAGAAAGTATGGAAGGAGTCGATCAAGAGATAATTTGAATGATATGTAATCGACTAGGTCGATTAATCGATGATTCGATCTAATTGGGTGATGTGATGTAATGTGATGATGTATATTTAATATATATACTAACTTGCAGGAAGGAATTGAGGCCAAGGTAAATCCTCTGACTCGTGATGTGCTTAGGTAGCCTAAGGTGTGTTGGTTTACTAATCGTGTCTTAGGGGGTAGAACTTGCTAAGACGTGGTCTCATTGATTATTGAAAATAACCATTTCAAGACCCTGAAGAGAAGCTGAGGAGGAACCTGAAGAGGAGAAAGACTTTTGAAGAAGAAGATGATCCAGAGAGGGATCTTAAGTATAACCCAGATGTGGATTGAGATCCCATCCCTTTGGTAAACCCTGTCTTAGTATAGATAGGTGTGAGACTTGTTTGCTATAAATAGTATTGTAAATATACTATGAGTTGTGCTGTCAATAAAATGTGGTTGTGAATTTCAATATGAAAAATATGGCCTGCTTTTCTATCCCATTGTTTTATTGTCTGGGGATTCATAACTGCTTCCGCATGCGTAATAAAAAGAAAGGGTCGACGATACTTAGTCCTGGGATATCGCACTTTAAAATGGACCAAGGTAAGGGATGGGTGCATGCCCGAGGATCGAGGCATGACACGCACAGCTTCGGTGAGCAATTAAGTATTGCACAGCTTTGGTGAGCAATTAAGTATCTCACAGCTTCGATGAGCAATTAAGTATCGCATAGCTTTGATGAGCATTAGTCGTATGCTATATCAACCTGAGAGCTTTGATATATCAGCTTAGGATAAGCAGTATACATTATCATCAGCTTTTAGTAAGCATTTCTATCTATATTTAGCTTTGGATGAGCAGTCCTTAATGTGATCAGACATTATAGATAGTATGAAATGAGTTGACCGAGAGATGGTCTTGATGACATGGAATCGACTGGGTCAATTGATCGATGACTCGATCTAATTTGATGTTTTGATGTGCTGAAGTGATTCGTTGAAATTATATGACTCGTACTGACTTGTAGGAAGGAATCGAAGCAAAGGTAAGTCCTCTGACTTGTGCTTGCGCTTAGGCAGCCCTAAGGGCGTATTTTCTTCCTAGTTGGGTCTTAGGTGTTGAACTTACTGAGACGTCATCTCACATCGTTGTTCTAGACCTTTGATGACTGGTTCCAAGACCCTCGCTATGTGTATTTTACTCCAATGCCCTTACATTGTGACATCCTAGAATTTCAATTATGTTTTCAATAAAATAAATCGGGCCTTTCATCGACATGCCTATAGTGCTATTCTCAGAACTGATCACTCACGAGATAACTAGACTGTCTAGGGAAGTCATCAAGAGATTTTAAAGCAATAAACTTGAGGATTCGACCAGGAATCGACTACTCGATTGTGCTCATCTGCAGAGATCATTTCGGCATAGTTAAAAGTCAATTAGAGATCAGAGATAGGTCGGTTCGACTGAGATGTGTGGCTAAACGTTGGTGATTCCACCAAATTACAAAATTATCGTCGATCGGCACTAGACTAATTTTTCTGTCATTTTGGTACCTTATGTCCATATTTGAAACCTTGAGATTTTCACAACAATCGAGAGCCGCCAATGTGTCGAAGAGGTTCATTGTGGTTCGAAGAAAATTGACCATGGGTAATTTGTACTAAAAAATTTCTGAAAGCTACCCGGTAAGCTAAGTCACATTAAAATCACGACAGATTGAAATTAACCGCGAATTTGAATCCAATTTCAGAAATTGAAAGTTCTATCATATCACACGTTATTTTCGGAACGTTAACTCGTCTTTCGAATATTCTTCTACAAACCGAGATTTTTAGCAAAAAGTCAAGATATGGTCGTTTTTATCCGGAAAATTCAGCGGACCATTTTTGATCACGCAATTGGGATGCAAGTTGGATCCATTGGCGAGGAAAAATGCCAATTTGATTGAGAATACAATGGTGGATTTTTTAGGGGCCGAATTGATTTAATTCAAGAGAGAATTGAAGTGGAATTGAGTGAAATCACTTCAAAATTCCTAGCCCCCCCTTGCCTCAACCTTTGGACCACTTCCACGGCTTCTAGAGGAAGCTAATGGTCTGGAAAATTGTTGAGGGATATAGCAAGCATTGGTGAGACCAATTCAAGGAGACAAGAGGATGGAAGAAGACAAAAGGTAGACCCCTCCATAGCAGCCGGTCCCCTTCTCCTCCCCACTGTCAACCCCTCCATCTCCAACAACCTTAAGACTCTCAAGAACCAAAGAAACTGAACTAGCACCTTTCCCTTGCTCGTTGACACCCGCCAAGCCGCCTGGAGCCATCGTGTCGCCGTCGCTACCACCGCGAGCCCCACCCGCAAGCCGCGCGTCCTTGGTCGTCGTTCCGCCCATACACGACCCCTAGGCCATCTCTCGTGTTGTTCGAACCTCCCTCGCCATTGCTGGAGCCACCTCGCCACTCGTCGAACCGCCGGAAGCCCGCTGCAGCCTTCCGCCATCCACTCATGCCCGTTTCGGCCCCAATCAGCCACCGTCCAGCCTTGTTTGGCCCAACCACAAAACCGAGAAGCCTGGGTCTGCAGCTCACTGTTTGATCCGCTTTAGACTTTTGTCGGGCCTCGCTTGGTGCACCCGCTTTGGAATTTGTGGCCCGTCTCCTCCGCGCCATCGTTGTGGTTCAGTCGAATCGCTAATCCAATGAGTTTACTCACTAATCCCTGCTTAGGAAACTAATGATACTTAAGGATTGATTAGTTTAGGTTAAGCTCAGTTTAGGTGGTTAGTTAGAATGGATTAGTAATTTAATCATTCGTTATTGCATGTTAGGTGGTTAGAGTAGTGCAATTAGTAAGTAGATATGCTATAGTATTTATCTAGATAGGTTCGGAAATTTTTCGAGCCCGTATCGGCTTTTAATTAGGCTTTTCCGGCCTAAGCGTGCATTTTTGCTATTTATTGGTATTTATTAATTAATTTTCGTAATTATTTAATTAATTATTATTTTCCCGAAATTAGACCGGAATAGTCGATAACCAGAATTTCGTGTTGATTGCAATGGTGTGATTTGTTTATTTAATTGAGTGCCGGTTTGTGCAAATTGAGTGTGATATGCAATTTTGGGGTATTTATCCCAAAATTTATTAATTTCAATATTTAATTAGAACATCACCAGGCATCAATTTACATCACCAAAAATGTTTTTATCGACTATATAATTAGTGGGAGTTTATAAAGTAAATATATTATATTTTTTGTAGAGGCCGACCGTGTACCTACACACAATTATTTTTATCGGGTATGATAAAAGTGGTGAAATAATTGGTTAGATAGGATAGTATACTATATCAGCCAAAGGGCTTTGATATATCAGCTTAGAGTGAGCAATATATCTTAAGTATCGCACAACTTCGGTGAGCAATTAAGTATCGCACAGCTTTGGTGAGTAATTAAGTAACTCACAACTTCGATGAGCAATTAAGTATCACGTAGCTTTGATGAGCATAAGTCGTATACTATATCAGCATGAGGGTTTTGATATATTAGCTTAGGGTGAGCAATATACGTTGTCATCAGCTTTTAGTAAGCATTTCTATCTATATTCAGCTTTGGATGAGCAGTCCTTGATGTAATCGGACTTTATGTGACATCCTAATTTGATGTTTTGATGGTCTTGATGACAATTTCAGTCCTGTTTTAAATTGAATAAATCGGACATTTCATCGAGGCGTAAGTCCTCTATAGCAACCCTAAGGGCGTATTTTCTTCCTAGTCGGGTCTTAGGGGTTATTTTCACATCGTTGAGCTGATAACTCTTGGGATAACTAGATTATTTCAATTCTGTTTTCAATTAAATAAATCAAGGGAAGTCATTAAAGGATTTTAATGCAATAAACTTGAGGATTTGACCAGAAATCGACTACTTGATTGTGCTCATCTGCAGAGATCATTTTAGCATAGCTAAAAGTTGATTAGAGATCAGAGATAGGTCGATTCGACTGAGATGTTTGACTAAACGTTATTGATTCCACCAAATTGCAAAATTCTCGTCGATTGGCACTAAACTGATTTTTCTGTCATTTTGGTACCTTGTGTCCATATTTGAAATCTTGAGATTTTCACGACCACCGAGAGTCGCCAATGTATCGAAGAGGTACATTATGGTTCGAAGAAAATCAACCACGGGTTAATTGCGCCAAAAAATTCTAAAAGCTACCCAATAGCCTAAGTTACGCTAAAACCACGCCAGATTAAAATTAATTGTGAATTTGAATCCGATTTTAGAAATTGAAAGTTCTGTCATGTTACAAGTAATTTTAGGAACGTTGACTCATCCTCTGAAGATTTTTCTGCAAACCAAGATTTTCGACGAAATTTCAAAGTAAGGCCGTTTTTGTCCGAAAAAATTAGAGGACCATTTTTTATTGCAAAATTGTGATGCAAGTTGGATTCTATTGGTGAGGAAAAATATCAATTTGATTGAGAATCAATGGTGGAATTTTTAGGAGCCGAATTGATTTAATTCAAGAGATTTGAAGTGGAATTGAGGGAAATCCTTCAAAATTCGTAGCCCCCCCCCATACCCTCAACCTTTGGACCACTTCCAAGGCTTCTAAAGGAAGCTTTAATGGCTGGCAAATTGTTGAGGAAGCCAAGCTCATTGGTGGGACCAATTCAAGGAGACAAAGAGGATGAGGATGAAGACCTTGGAGGGCCCCCTCCTTGTTGTCCCCTTTCTTCTACCTCAGCCAGTCACTTTCTCCATTGCAAGGCCATTTGAAGCTCAAAAGTTATAGAAAAACCAGAGGAGAGACCCCTTGGCACCCACCCCACTTTGGAGCCATTGTGTCGCCGTCGCACGCCATCATGCCGTGAGCCGCGCAATCCCGTGCGCTGTTCCACCCCCTCCCGCATCTAGCCCGTCCCTCAGGCTAGTCTAGCCACCATCGCAAGCTACTCCCGTCGCCTGAGTTGCCGTGAGTCACCGTCCGGAGCCCGCCATTCACCTTTGTTAAGCCCGCCATTGCCTCACCCCCGTTTTGGCCTCAACCATTGCCCTAGTTTGCTCCATCCACAAAGCCCGAAGCCGAGACCCTCTAGCTCACTATTTGGCGCTATTTGGGCCGTTTTGGACCGGACCTCGCTTGGTGCACCCGCTTTGGAACTTGTGGCCCTTCTCCGTCTTGCCATCCCCGCGGTCCCATCAGATCATTAATCTAGTGAGTTTATTCACTAAACTCTGCTTATGGAGTTAATTATGCTTAATAGTTGATTAGTTTAAGTTAAGCTTGGATTATGTGGTTAGTTAGAACGGATTAGTGATTTAGTTAATCGTTTATGTATGTTAGGTGGTTAGAGTATTGTAATTAGCAAGTAGATAAGCTGTAGTATTTATCTAGATAGGTTCGGAAATTTTCCGGACCCATTTTGGCATTTAATTAGGCTTTCTAGCCTAAGTTGTATTTATTGGCATTGATTAATTAATTTTGGTAATTATTTAATTAATTATTATTTTTAGAAATTAAACTGGGATAGTCGATGATCAGAATTTTGTGCTGATTTCAATGATGTGCTTTGTTTATTTAATTGATTACTATTTTGTGCTTATTGAGTGAAATTAGTAATTTTGGGAATTTATTTCAAAATTGAGTATTTTCAGTTTTTAATTGGAAAACATTGAGTATCGGTTTATAATGCCAAAAATATTTTTATCGACTATATAATAGTGGATTTTATAAAATAAAGATATTATATTTTTTTAAAGCCGACCATGTACTCATCATCGGAAAGATTATTTTTATTCTTAGATGGTGAGAATAGTATGATAAAAGTGGTGAAATAATTTATGGTTAGATATCATAATATACTATATCAACCAAATGGGCTTTGATATATCAGCTTAGAGTGAGCAATATACCTTAAGTATCTTTCGGTGAGCATATTATATCAGCCTACGGGTTTTGATATATCAGCTTAGCGAAAGTAGTATACTTTATCAGCTTAGAGTGAGCTATATTATTTATCGGCTTTTGGTAAATCTTGTCAATATACTATATCTGCCTACGGGCTTGGATATATCAGCTTAGTGCAAGCAATATACTTGTTAGCTTAGAGTGAGCATTTATATCTATATCAGCTTTGGATGAGCTGGATATATCAACTTGATGAGCATTATATTTTAGATAGTATTAAATGAGTTGAGCAAGGATTGATTTGATGACGATGAAATAGTATTGATGACATGGAGTTGAATGAGTCGACTGATTGATGGTTAAATTGGATTGAGCTGATTGAATGATTATGAATTGTACTGACTTGTAGGAAGAACCTGAGGCAAAGGTAAGTCCTTTGATATGTGTTGTGCTTAGGTAGCCCTTGGGGCGTATTTCCTTCCTAGTGGAGTCTTAGGGTTGAACTTACTGAGACGTCGTCTCACCTCGTTGTGGGATAACATTTTCAGGTCTTTAGATGGCAGATCTTCCTAAGCATTTTGGCCAATCGAAGAAGTTTACCGAGCAACAAATTCTTATATTCCACTTCTTGGGAGCCAAGGATGGGTCTATGAACTTGTGAGATCCGTTATCCGGGTTAATGAGGGTCTACCCCATAAGGTACCCCATCAATACAGATCATGGTATCGTTCGTGAGCGGAATGGACCTAGAGAAGGTCTCATACTAGAGTTTGAGATTCCTAGGTCAGTGCTGGAGGTCGCTTTTGGTAATGGCACAGCTGATCCTCCCAAGGGTTCAGTGGTAGACTCGGATCTTTTAGATCTAAGAACCCCGGAGTAATCAGTTGAGGACTCAAATGATTAGAGGACCTATAGCCTACCCCCCTTTTTGCAAACCCTATATATATTGGCTAATGTTATAAATGACTTGACTTGATATGTATATAAGTTTGTTGCGATTTTTAAAAAAATTATGGTCCTACTTTTCTATCACATCTTGTTGTTATTTGGAGAAATTTTTTATTTGCTTCCGCATGCACATTTAAAATGAAAGGGTCGGCTATGCATCATGGGATGTCGCTATTTAATCGACCGCAAAGGATGGGCACCTGCTCGGAGGATCGAGGCTTGACATCCCCGTTTAGTGGTATCAGAGCAAAGTTAGTGGTTGGAGTGATAAGGTGCGATAAGTTTATGGGATAGTTAGTAGGAAAGGCCTTTAATTCTTGATGGTGCATGTCTATGATAGTTGGTTGGTAGATTGTTTGTGTGGATCACTCAACTTCTAATTTTGTTTGGAATTGGAATGCAGGTTTCTCTAGAGAACTTGCAAAATGAGTTATTAGGAGCAAATGACTCCTAGGAAGCGTACTATTGGACTGGCAACTTGGGGTAGGATGCTGACTAGGGTTGGTACCTGAGGAGGCCATGGTAGAGCGCCAGTGGAGTAGCATCACCTCCCGTTGGTGCTGGGGTAGTAGCCTCTGATGATCCAAGGTTCGCTGGGATCATGCAGGCGTTAGAATTGCTTGGAAATAGGTTGGATCAACAAGCTTAGATTCAAGCTACCAGTGCCGCCGCTTCAACCGCCGCTACCACAGCTGTTGCTAATGCTGCTGTGGATACTGCGCTAATCGCTACCGCACCCGTTGCCGCCCCACGAGGATAGGGTTCCACTAGGGAACGTGGTCGTTGGGAGACCAATGCATAAGTTGGTGGAACAATTTTTGAAGCTGAACCCACTAAAGTTCATTGGGGCAGTAGACCCCAAAGCCACAACCCTATAGATCCAAGGCTTGAAGAAGGTCTTTGCACTGCTAATGTGCACAAAGACGGAGAAGGTGGTCCTTGCAGCCTACCAATTGCAGAGCCAATTGCAGGGCAACGCTAACACTTGGTGGAAAGCCACCAAAGGAACAGAATTCCCTAAAGGTGTAGTCTCGGAGTGGAACACCTTTATCGAAGTCTTCAATAGCAAGTACTTTTCTAAGACTACTAGAGAACTGAAGATGGTAGAATTTGAGTGCCTTCGCCAAGGTACAATGACCGTAAATCAGTATGAAGCGAAGTTTGCTGAACTATCGCAGTATGCCCCCGAACTAGTTGAGAATCTGATTAATCGAGTTAAGAGATTCAAAGATGGACTCGAGCGGAAGGCGAGAGTCCGTTAATATTACTCAACCTGAAGGAACTATAACGACCTATATGAACGGGTCCAGATGATAAAGAGAGATCAAAATGAAAGAGCCGCCGCATCTGGGTCACGGTTTGGATCTAACCGAGATGGGAATCGGTATGGGAAGAAGCCCATGACTAAAGGAAGATTCCACGTCCGCCCAATAGGAAGGGTGGAGTTGGCAAGTTTAGACCAAATTAGAATGGGTTATGTCACTTATGTGGAAGGCAACATGGTTCGACCCCATGCCCCCGAAGGATGGGCGCTTGTTTCAAATGTGGCCAGCAGGGTCACATAGCTAGAGATTGTCCTAGAAGACCAAGAGGACAATAGTAGTTACTGTCGCCGCCACCGATGGGTTAGATAGGAGGGTACATGAAAGAACGCACTGCAGGGTGGACAGATTAGACCCTTGGCTCAAGGAACAATGTATGCCATCACAAGAGGTTAGGCTGAGAACACGCCTGATGTGATTACAGGTATGGTTTCGTTGAACGACCATGTTGCTTATGCTTTATTCAACCCTAGAGCGACTCATTCCTTTATTGCTGAGCAATATGTTAAGTTGATAGGATTAAGTCCTGAGTTGCTGGAGTTAGTGGTTAGCATATCTACACCATTAAAGGATAAGGTGTTGTCTGCATTGGGTTGTTCTAGTTGCAAGTTAGTGATTAATGAGCGAGAAGGGAAGATAGACTTGTTAGTCCTAGCCATGCATGATTTTGATTTGATAATTGGCATGGACTGGCTCATCAAGTAATGAGCTAAGATGGACTGTTATCATCAAGCGATTTTGTTTAACCCATTAGAGGGTGGAAGTTTCAAGTTTGTTGGGAATCGAGGAGGATCCTCAATTACCTTAATCTCGTCGCTTAAGGCAACTTGTTTGTTAGATGAGGGTTGTCAAGGTTACCTGGCAACTATCATGGATATGACAGTTGATGAGCTAAAGATTGAAGATATTTCGATAGTTCAAGAATTTTAGATGTATTTCCGAAGGATTGCTAGGATTACCGCTAAAAAGAGAGATTGAATTTGTGATTGAGTTTGCACCCGAGATAGAGCCAATCTCTAAGGCTCCTTATCGGATGGCGTTATCTGAGCTGAAAGAATTAAAGGTGCAGAAGTAAGAATTGTTAGATAAGGGATTCATACGTCCTAGTGCATCACCTTGGGGAGCACCGGTTTTGTTTGTGAAGAAGAAAGATGGTTCGTTGCACTTGTGCATCGACTATCGTCAACTTAATCAGGTGACGATCAAGAATAAGTATCCACTCCTGAGGATCAACGACTTGTTTGATCAGTTATAAGGAGCGTCGATATTTCAAAGATCGACTTGAGGATAGGGTATCATCAGTTGAGGATCAAGAAGGAGGACATTCCAAAGTCAGCTTTTCATACTCAATACGGCCATTATGAGTTCATTGTAATGCCGTTTGGTTTAACGAACGCTCCAGTTGCTTTTATGGATTTAATGAACCGAGTGTTTAAGGAATACTTAGATCAATTCATGATTGTGTTCATTGATGATATTCTAGTATATTCGAGAAGTGCCAATGAGTACAAAAGTCATCTGAGTTTAGTACTTCAGACCCTGAGGATTAATCAGTTGTACGCTAAGTTTAGCAAATGTGAGTTTTGGCTAACTCGTGTTGCATTCTTAGGTCACGTGATTTTAGGTGAAGGAATCTTCGTGGATCCGACCAAGATTGAAGTAGTGATCATCTGGCCAAGATTTCTTGGTGATAAAATTCGGAAGCTTACGAAGGTTTGTGGAAGGATTTTTAGCCTTAGTATCACCGTTAACTTGACTCCTGAAGAAAGAAGAAAAATTTGTGTGGACAGACAAGTGCAAGGGTAGTTTTCAAGAGCTTAAGTAGAAGTTGACTACCACACCTATGCTGATCATATCATATGGCCCTAGAGAATATGAGATCTATAGTGATGTGTCGTTCCGAGGATTGAGTTGTGTGCTGATGCAATATGGTAGAGTTGTTGCATACGCCTTCCGTCAGTTGAGACCTCATAAACATAATTACCTGACGCATGACTTGGAACTCATAGTAATCATATTCGCTCTAAAGATTTGGAGACATTATTTGTGTGGAGAAAGATTCCAAATCTTCACTGACCATCAAAGTCTCAAGTATCTATTCTCTCAAAAGGAGTTGAATATGAGACAGCGCCGCTGGATGGAAGTTCTGAAGGACTATGATTGTGATATTATGTATCACCCCGGGAAGGCAAATAAGGTCGCCAACGCTTTGAGTCGGAAGTCTTCAGTCGCTCATATGTTGGTTAAGGAGTGAAATTTAATCGAGAGAGCTCGAGATTCGGTTTTTAAATTCGAGGTAGGCCACCTTTCGAATCTTATGGCCACCCTCAGAATTGAGCCATATGTTTAGATCAGGATCAAATTACTCCAACCGATAGATCCAAATGTCCAGAATATTTTACAAGAGGATACTGATAAGAGAAATGCTTATTTCTAGATTTCTAAGGATGGAACACTAAGGTTCCGAGGACGATTGTGTGTACCTGATGATGTAGAGCTTAGAGAGGAGATCTTATCAGAAGCTTATTGTAGCAGTTACAGCATTCATCCTGGCAGTACGAAGATGTATCAAAATCTTTGTCAACACTACTGGTAGTCCGATATGAAGGTGCACATTGCCAAGCATGTCGTCAAGTGTTTGACGTGTCAGCAAGTAAAGGCACAACATTGTAAGCCGAGAGGACTTCTACAACCTCTTGAGATCCCAAAGTGAAAATGGGATCACATCACGATGGATTTTGTGACAGGCTTACCGAGGAGTCAAAGAGGTAATGATTCCATTTGGGTAGTGATCGACAGATTGACAAAGTCGGCTCACTTCATCGCGATGGAAGGATCTTGATTTGGATAGGCATGCAGAGTTGTACGTGTGTCAGATTGTTCGTTTGCATGGAGCACCGGTTACGATTACTTTAGACCGAGGCTCGAGGTTTATAACTGTATTTTGGAAGAGTCTGCAAGTTGCTTTAGGGACGAAACTACAGTACAGTACGGCATATCATCCTCAGATGGATGGCTAGTCTGAGAGGATGATTCAAACCCTCGAAGACATGATGCGAGCTTGCGTGTTGGATTTTAAGGGAAGTTGGGAGGAATAGCTTCATCTTGTCGAGTTTGCCTACAACAACAGCTACTAGCAAAGCATTCAGATGGCTCCTTTTGAGGCGTTGTATGGTAGAGCGTGGACAATGCCAATGTGTTGGGATGAAGTTGGGGAAAGAAAGATCAGAGGTCCAAAGTTGGTTTAGCAGTCAGTGGACGCAATTGCAATCATCAAAGGCAGTTTAAAGACCACTCAAAGCAGCCAGAAAAGCTACGCAAATAAGTGCCGGAGACCATTGGAATTCCAAGTTGGTGATCACATTTTTCTGAAGGTGTCACCAATGAGGGGTACTTCGCTTTGGCAAGAAAGCAAAACTGAGTCCGAGGTACATAGGTCCCTTTGAGATTCTAGAGAGAATCGGGATCCTAGTGTATCGTCTTGCATTGTCGCGGAGACTGGCGCAAGTGCACGACGTCTTTCACATGTCAATGTTAAGGAAGTATGAGCTTGACCCGACCCACGTGCTTAACTTTGAGGAATTGGACGTGGATGACAGATTGTCATACATGGAAAGCCCGGTTCAGATTGTGAATCGGAAAGAACAAGTTCTGCATATGAAGACCATCCCATTGGTCAAAGTGGGTCTGGCAACACCACGGACATTGAAGGAGCAACTTGGGAGAGTGAAGAGTCAACATTGGAAGATTGTAATGGT
The DNA here is from genome assembly GCA_017140325.1 of Eucalyptus leucophloia subsp. euroa. Lineage (NCBI taxonomy): Eukaryota > Viridiplantae > Streptophyta > Magnoliopsida > Myrtales > Myrtaceae > Eucalyptus > Eucalyptus leucophloia. The sequence continues at coordinate 61,005,616 of CM029470.1, read as the reverse complement.
TTAAATTTGACGAAATTTTTATAAGAGGGGAAGAGTTGTGACATTTGAAATTTTAGTTTTCAATTAAATAAATCGGGCCTTTCATCGACGTGCCTATAGTGCTATTCTCAGAGCTGATCACTCGTGAGATAACTAGACTATCTAGGGAACTCATTAAGAGATTTTAATACAATAGACTTGAGGATTCGACCAAGAATCGACTACTCGACCGTGCTCATCTGCAGAGATCATTACGGCATAGTTAAAAATCAATTAGAGATCAAAGATAGGTCGGTTTGATGGAGATGTGTGGCTAAATGCTGGTGATTCCACCAAATTGGAAAATTCTTGTTCATTGGCACTCGACCAATTTTTTTGTCGTTTTGGTACCATGTATCTAAATTTCAAACCTCGAGATTTTTACAACCACCAAGAGTCGTCAATATGTCGAAGAGGTTCATTGTGGCTCGAAGAAAATTGACCACGGGTCATTTGCACTAAAAATTTCTTAAAGCTACCCGGTGGGCTAGGTCATGCTAAAATTGTTCCAGATTGAAATTAATCGTGAATTTGAATCCGATTTCAGAAATTGAAAGTTCTATCATGTCACAAGTCATTTTAGAAACATCGACTCGTCTTCCGAAGATTTTTCTGCAAATCGAGATTTTTGGCGAAAAGTCAAGATAGGGCCCTTTTTATTCAGAAAATTCATAGCACTGTTTTTTATCATGCAATTGGGATGCAAGTTCAATCCATTGGTGAGGAAAAATGCCAATTTGATCGAGTGTATGATGGTGGATTTTTTAGGAGCCAAATTAATTTAATTCAAAAGAGAATTAAAGTGGAATTGAGGGAAATCACTTCAAAATTCGTCGCCCCCCTTGCCTCAACCTTTAGACCACTTCCAAGGCTTCTAGAGGAAGCTAATCATATGGAAAATTGTTGAGGAAGACAGCAAGCATTGGTGGGACCAATTCAAGGAGATAAGAGGATGGAAGAAGACCAAAGGTGGACCCCCTGACCTTGTTGTCCAATCTCTTTATCCTCCCCACTATTGACCCCTCCATTCCAAGGCCTTGAAGACTCTCAAGAACCTTATAGAAAAACTAGAGGAGAGCCCCCTTGCCCGTCGACACTCCGCCAAGCCACCCCTGGAGCCACCACGTCACCGCTCGCCCGCATGCAAGCCCTGCTCACAAGCTGCACGACCCTGGCTGTCATTCCGCCCAGACACAACCCCCAGGCCATCTCACGTGCTGTTTGAACCACCGTGAGCGCCATCACCGGAGCCGTTCACCTCCACCAAGCCCGATGCAGCCTTCCGCCATCACCCGTGCCCATTTTGGCCTCAACCAGCCACCATCCAGCCTTGTTTGGCCCAACCAGAATCAAGAAGCCTGGGTTTGCAGCTCACTATTTGGCTTGCTTTGGACCTTTTCCAGGCCTCGCTTAGTGCACTCGCTTTGAAATTTGGGGCCCATCTCCTCATCGCCATCGTCGTGGTTTAGTGGGATCGCTAATTCTATGAGTTTACTCACTAATCCCTGCTTATGAAGTTAATGGTACTTAAAGATTGATTAGTTTAGGTTAAGTTCGGTTTAGGTGGTTAGTTAGAACGGATTAGTAATTTAATCGTTCGTTATTGCATGTTAGGTGGTTAGAGTAGTGTAATTAGCAAGTAGATAAGCTGTAGTATTTATCTTGATAGGTTTGGAAATTTTCCAAACCTGTTTTAGTATTTAATTAGGTTTTTCTAGCCTAAGTTGTATTTATTCGTATTTATTAATTAATTTTGGTAATTATTTAATTAATTATTATTTTTTGAAAATTAGACCAGGATAGTCGGTGACCAGAATTTTGTACTGATTGAAATGGTGTGATTGGTTTATTTAATTGAGTGCCGGTTTGTGTAAATTGAGTGTGATTTGTAATTTTGGCGTATTTATCCTATAATTTATTAATTTCAGTATTTAATTAGAAAATCATCAAGCATCGATTTACAGCTCTAAAAATTTTTTTATCGACTATATAATTAATGGGAGTTTATAAAGTAAAGATATTATATTTTTGGTAGAGGTCAACCGTGTACCCACACACGATTATTTTTATCAAGTATGATAAAAGTGGTGAAATAATTGGTTGGGTAGAATGGTATACTATATCAGCCAGAGGGCTTTGATATATCAGCTTAGAGTGAACAGTATACCCTAAGTATTGCACAGCTTTGGTAAGCAGTACATCCTAAGTATCGCACAGCTTCGGTGAGCAATTAAGTATCGCACATATTCGGTGAGCAATTAAGTATCGCACAGCTTTAGTGAGCATTAGTCATATACTATATCAACCTGAGGGCTTCGATATATCAGTTTTAGGTGAGTTGTATACGTTGTCATCAGCTTTTGGTGAACAGTCCTTGATGTGATTGAATATTATGGATAGTATTAAATGAGTTGATTGAGAGATAGTCTTGATGACATGGAATCAACTGAGTCGACTGATCAATGACTCGATCTAATTTGATGTTTTGATGTGCTGAAGTGGTTCGTTGAAATTATATAAATCGTACTAACTTGCAGGAAGGAACCGAGGCAAAGGTAAGTCCTCTGACTTGTGCTTGTGCTTAGGCAGCGCTAGGGGTGTATTTTCTTCCTAGTCGGGTTTTAGGGGATGAACTTGCTAAGACGTCGTCTCACTCCGTTGTGGGATAACATTTTCAGGTCCTAAGATGGCAGATCCTCCCGAGCATTTTGGTCAACCAACGAAGGTAACCAAACAAAGGTGCTATATTCCGCTTCATGGGACCCTGAGAGGATGGGAGTATGAACTCGTGAGGTCCGTAATCTAGGTTGATGCAGGTCTACCCCATAAGGTATCCCATTGATACAGGTCATGGTACCGTCGTGAGCAGAATGGTCAGAAAGAGGGTCACGCCTCGATCCTCTGAGCCCGTGCCCATCCCTCTATGATCAATTAATAGCAATGTCGCAAGACGCATCGCCGACCCTTTCATTTTAATACACATGTGGAAGCAAATAAACAATTCCTAGACAATAACACAATGTGATAGGAAAGTAGGACCTCAATTTTTCAAACCCAAAACAAGCATTTTTATAAACATACAAGTTTATATACAATGCCAAGATGTTTACAAAAATATCGACTTAACAAAAAGGGAACTATCCTATGACCCTCTAGTCAAACATGTTCGCCGATTCTTCGGTCTCCACCTTCCTAGACTCCACGGCTTCTGGTCCTCCACCAACACCATCTAAGGACCTGACAATGGTTATACAATAACCAGTGAAATAATGTCTCGGCAAGTTTAACCCCCTAAGACCCGACTAGAAAAAAAATACACCCCTAGGGCTGCCTAAGCATAAACATAGGTCGGAGGACTTACCTTGGCCTTAGTCTCTTCCTGCAAGTCATCTAATTCACACAATCATTGAATCACGTCATCACCTCAAATCAAGATTTCAGATCGAATTATCGATCAATCGACTCAGTCGATTACATGTCAATGAGACCTTTCCTCAGTCATCTCAATTAGTCAACCTCAATGCTGAATTACGGCTCAGCGAGCACGGCCTACTAAAACTTATGGGAAAATGTTGAATTACGGCTCAACAGGTACGGCTTACTGAATGCTCAGCAGTGAATTACGGCTCAGCTGGCACGGCTTACTAAATGCTCAACAGTGAATTATGGCCCAACGGGCACAACTGGTTCCAAGTTCGGTGATAGATTACGGCCCAATAGGCATAGCCATAATTTGTCGGTTGATTACGGCCCAATGGGCACAACCTCTATGAGGTAGTTAATTACGACCCAATGAGCACAACGTTAGATAGGTGGTAAATTATGGCCCCGTGAGCACAACCTTTATGATGTGGATGATTACGGCCCAATAGGCACAACCTTATTAGGTGGTTTCCTTAACCTAAATCTTAACCTCACAGGATTATTCATCTACAGCCAAAGACTTTGCATCTCACAATCAAATTCTTCAATTCAAAACATGTCCCAGCCTATTTTCTTCACTTTAAAAATACACAGTAAAGTAGCCGAGTGTGGGTACACAGTCGGCCTTAGCCCAAATACATTATTTCCACTTTTACACATCCCACCAGTTTCAACAGCCCATAAACATATTTTTAGCACTGTAAACTAACAACCGGTGATTACCAATCACACTCAAATCACACAATCGGGTACTCAATTAAATAAACATATCATACCACTGCAACCAACACAAAATTCCAATCAGCGACTATTCCAATCTAATTTCTAGAAAATAAATAATTATGAAAAATAATTATTAAATGCCGATAAATACCAAAAAAGCATACTTAGGCCTGTAAAGCCTAATTATATGCAGGAACGGGCCCAGAAAAATTTCGAGGCTCATTAAATAAATATTAGAGTCTATCTACTCACTAATTACACGAAACTAACCACCTAACATGCATCGGTAATTAACTAATTCACTAAACCGTTCTAATTATCCACTAAACCAATGTTAGTCTAAACTAAGCAACCCTTAAGCATCATTAACTTACTAACCGAGGATTAGTGAGTTAAACTCACTTGATTGACAATCCGCTCGAATCGAATCAACGACGACGCCGCAGGGAACAAGAAACTCCAAAAGGGGATCGGCTTTTGGGGTCAGGAACACCTCCAAAACGGGCCAAATAGCCACTTGGAAACCCACTTCTTCAGCTACTGTCCGGGGCTGATCGGTGGTTGATCCGAGCCGATTGAGCGAGCAAAGACAGGTAGCGAATAGGCGAGGCCTTCGGCGGCTCGGACGGGTGAAGACGGTGGCTCACGGCGGCAACAACGACTCCAATGGTGGCATAAGGCAACCACGGGGGCACGACAGCATGTGATGGTGGTGAGCGGCTGGCAGCGTGGGCTAGGCAAGACGGCGTGGCTAGAGGCGTGAGCGGGCGAGGCAACCGCGGGGGCACGACGATGCGCGACGGTGGCATTCTTGGCTCCGGCGGGCTTTGACGGCAAGGGTAGCAACTGGGCTGCTATCTTCGGCTTGCTAGGGGCATCGAATAGCAAGAGGGGATGGAGGAGGATAAGCTACGATGGGAGAGAGAGGGAGAAAAGAGAAGAAGGAGGCAAGCTTGCTTTTAAAGGGCCCCTTGTGCTCCCTTAACCGGTCCTACACCCCACAGCTGGCTTCCTTAGCAATCGTCAGCCCTCAAGCTTACCCAACAAGCCAAGGAGAAGGTCCAAAAGTCATGGGTGAGGGGGCACACGAATTTGCAAAGTTCTCTCTCTAATTGGACATCGAATCCTCCTTGAATCCATCCAATTCGGCTTCTAAAAATTCCGTTATCGAGTCAATAATCAAATTGATATTTTTCTTCACCAATTGAACCATATTGCATCCCAATTTTGCAATCAAAAAAAATCGCTTACATTTTCTAAACAAAAACGGCCATATGACGATTTTTTTCCCAAAAAGTCTCGGTTTGCGAGAAAAATCTTTGGAGCATGAGTTGACGTTCCAAAAATGATTTGTGATATAACTGAACTTTCAATTTCTGAAATCAGATTCAAATTCACGAGTTAGTTTCACTCTGGTGCGTTTTAGCGTGACCAAGGCTACCAGGTAACTTTCATAAATTTTTAGTACAAATGACCCATGGCCGATTTTATTCGAGCCACAATGAACCTGTTCAACACATTAGTGACTCTCGGTTGTCGTGAAGATCTCGAAGATTCAAATACAGGCACAGAGTATCAAAACGATAGAAAAATCAATCTAGTGCCGGTCAACGAGAATTTGTAATTTAGTGGAATCACCCACATTTAGCCACACATCTCAGTCGAACCGGCCTATCTCTGATTTTTAATCTATCTTACTATACCGAAATGATCTCTGCAAATGAGTACGGTTGAGTAGTCGATTCCTGGTCGAATCCTCACATCTATTGCATTAAAATCTCTAAATACTTCCCCAGATAGTCTAGTTATCTCATGAGTGATCGGCTATGAGAATAACACTATAGGCTTGTCGATGAAAATCCCGATTTAATTTAATAGAAGACAGCATTGAAAATTCGAGATGTCACAACACTTTCTCTCTTGTAAAAAAAAAAATTCCTCAAAATTTAAACCATTACAATCCTTTAAGCAAAAAGGTGGGGATACAACTGTCTCATTGACTCTTCACTCTCCCAGGTTACTCCTTCAATACCGTGGTGTTACCAGACCACTTTCACTAACAAGATGGTCTTAGTATGCAGAATCTGCTCTTTCCTATACACGATCTGAATCAAGCTTTCAACGTACAACACATGGTCATCAACGTCCAATTCCTTGAAATTAAGCACATGGGTCAGGTAAGGCTCATACTTCCTCAACATCGACACGTGAAAGACGTCATGCACTTGTGCCAATCTCGACGGAAATGCAAGACGATATGTTAGGGTCCCAATTGGTAGAGAAAACTCCTTAACTATTTTGAAGCTGACAAAACCTTTTCAAAAGTTTAGTCTGAAGACTTGCAAACTTAAGTGTTATAGTCTGAAGAACTCCAAACGCTATTGTCAAAAGTCTGAAGACCGCTAGACTTTACTCTTAAAGTCTGACCACAGTGACAGATTCCAGATCGAAGAGAGAAGACTTATCCAGATACGGGTTTATCTTCAAGGATTTGGTTCATATGGATTGTGGAAGATCTTATGGCTGGATATAGTATCTTATGATCAACTATTCTTGTTGAAATCAATTCGGATAATCAGATCTCTTGAAAGGCGAAGTATACTTGAAAAGTTCTACTTATGGAAACCAAGATCCTGATTGTATGGGCGAGCAGAATTGATGGGCTTTTATCACATTCCTAAAATGACTCGAGATCTCCTTAATTGATTCTGTCCAACGAAAAAATTGGAATAACTCCTTTAGGAAATGCCAACGGTAGTAAAGGCGTGGTGGAGTATTTAAGGCGAACTCTCTAGTTGTTCGAGTGTGTGCGTGAAAGAAAATTTTCAAAGTCTGAAGCTTCCAGTTCTTTGCTATTTCAATTATCGAGCTTAACTTGTACTTAAAAGAATGAGCAAACACTTGTGAGACTTTGGAAGAGTGTAGTAGAGTTTCTACACTGTGAAGTCAAGGACGTGAGACTGTAAAAACTCTTTTGATTCATAGTGAAATCCAACCAGAAGACTGTCAGCGCGGGAGTGTGGACGTAGGCTTGATCTAAGCCGAACCACTATAAACTTTGTGTTCCTATTCTCTTTCCCTGAACTCCTTACTTTAATTCATAGCTTTATATAGTTTAATTCATAGCTTTATATATCTGCTTATAGCTGATTACATCTTTAGTCTATTATTTTCTAAAGGCAATTTACTTTCATTAAGTATTGCGAAAATTTCTTTTAACACCTATTCACTCCCCTCTAGGTGTTCTTACTAGCCCTTTCAATTAGTGTCAGAGCTTGTGCGCTCATTTTATTGAAGTGTTTTTACTTTTGAGTTAAAGATCTATGGCTAGTATTTTGGCTCCAGGTTTGGTTGAAGGCCAAAGCAATACCAAACCTCCTTATTTTGATGGAAATGAATACAATGTGTGGAAAAACAAGATGAATGCATTCCTAAGATCGAAATATCCCCTGGAATGAGACGTAGTAGAAAAATGGATTATTCCCAAAGCTACAACCATCTCAGAAAGAGGAAAAGAAGTTATAGATACTAGCGAAATGGCACAAGAAGAAATAACCAAGAGACAAGCTATTGATGCTAAAGCCATCTACTCTTTATACTGTGCTTTATCTCCTACTGAGTATAACAGAATTTCATCTTGTGAAACAACCAAAGAAGTCTGGGATAGGTTGCACGTTACCTATGAAGGAACTGATCAATTTAAAGAAACAAAAATCAATATTCTGCTCGGACAATATGAAACCTTCAAGATGAAGCCAGGAGAATCCATCACTGACATGTTTAGTCGTTTTACAAAAATTGTAAACTGTCTAGCATACCAAGGACAACCAATCTCAGGACCAATGAAGGTTAACAAATTGATGCGTGGACTCTCCAAAGACTATAATCATGTGAAGACTTCAATAAGAGAAACCCGTAGGATCATGCCGCTTTCTGTAGATGAACTAGTTGGCATACTTCAATCATACGAAGTGGAGCAAATCAATGAGGAAGAAGATCCTAAAGGTAAGAAGTCAATTGCTTTAAAATCTAACGATGATTTTGATGATACAGATTCAGAAGATGATATGAACAATAAAGAACTAGCACTCATAATAAGGAAATTCAGAAAGTTGAATAGAAAAGGGAAGAAAATTCGACTGGAAGAAGCAAGGCACTCAAAGATTTCAAAACAAATCAACTGAGGATAATGAAGTCAACAAAGATGTGATTTGTTTTGAATGTAAGAAAAAGGGGCATATCAGACCCAATTGTCCTCTATTAAAGAAAAAGAAGGGAAGAACTGAGAAATACAGAAAGGCTCTCAAAGCAGAGACATGAAGCGATACTGAATGCGAAGAAAGTGATGAAAAATATACCAATATATGTCTAATGGCAAATTCAGAATCAGACTCAGACTCTGAAACAGATTCAGACTCAAACTCAGACAACGAAATCGAGGTTAGTAATTCAACAATTCCTACTAAAGTCTCGAAGTACATAGATGAACTTTGTCTCAGTCTCAAAACCTATCTTAAAAGGATTTCCAAGCTAAAGAGGGAGAATTCTAAATTTAAGCAACAGGAAACTTTTTGGAAAGAAAAGTTTGAAAATCTAGACAAATTTTGTCAATTTGAAAGAAAATGTAGATTCTCTTTCAAAGGAAAATACTTCTTTAAAAGAGGACATTTCAAATATTACAAAAAGGTTTTCAATAGGATCTAAGAAGTTGGAAAAGATTCTCTCAGTACAAAGACCTTATTTCAACAAATCTGGTTTAGGCATGACTCCAGAAACCATTTCTCTAATTAATTTTCCAAAAGTAAAGGAAATAATCAAGCAAAGACCGACAAAAACGTTTTACAGAAATCAATTTCAAATGTTCAAAGTGTAATAGCTCAGAACATTTTGAGAAAGAATGTCCTAAGGTTTGGAGACCTTAAGAAGGATTGGGCAAAAATTGTATTTAGTACTAACTCCCCTAGACTTAAGAAGATATGGGTACCAAAAAAAGCTTGAGTTCTTTTTATAATTACAAGTTACTATCAAGAAAAAGATCAAGTGGTATTTGGATAGTGGCTAATCAAGACACATGATTGGAGATTCAAGTTGTTTCATCAAGCTTGTGCAAATAAATGGTGGAAAAGTCTCTTTTCGTGGAAACGGCAAAGGAAAAATTGTTGGATGTAGAACTGTGAAAATTGGAAGTCTCACAATCAACAATGTCTCCTTGGTGGAAAGATTAAATTACAATCTACTCAGCATTAGTCAAATGTGCGACACTAGATTTAAAATCAATTTCCAAGAGAGAATTTGTTCGGGAATTAGTAAAGATTTTTCTCAATTTTTCATTGGACAAAGACATGGAAATATTTATCTTCTGGATATAAAACCAGCAAGTTCTCCATGTCTAATATCCATTCAAGATGAAGCAAATCTTTAACATCGAAAGCTTGGCCATGTTAATATGAAGTAGATTACCAAAATCTCCTCTAAGAAACTTATTCGTGAACTCCCTAACATGACTTATCAAAAGTCTAATCTATGCACACCATGTGTTTTGGGAAAACAGGTTAGAAGTTCTTTTAAACCTATAAATCAAGTTTCTACTAATCTAGTTTTGCAGCTTCTGCATATGGATCTCTTTGGACCAACCAAAACTTAAACATTGGTGGAAAAAGATACTTCCTAGTAATCGTGGATAATTATTCTCATTTTACTTGGATTTACTTTCTAGCAAGTAAGTTTGAAACTTTTTCTCACTTTTCAAAGTTTGCCAAGAAAGTTCAAAATGAAAAAGGATATGCTATCTCAAGCATACGGACAGACTATGGAGATAAGTTTGAACATCAAGACTTTTCTAAATTTTGTGATGAATCTGGTTTCCAACATGTTTTTTCTTCTCCATATACTCCAAAGCAGAATGGGGTTGTGGAAAGAAAGAATAGATCTTTGCAGGAGATGGCAAGAACCCTTTTAATTGAAAGCAATACTTCTTCTCGATTTTGGGCTGAAGCAGTTTCTACAACTTGTTATATCATTAACAGAGTATTTTTAAGGCCTATTTTAGAGAAAACTCCTTATGAAGTTTTTAAAGGGAAAAAGCCGAATGTTTCTTATTTTCATATGTTTGGTTGTAAATATTTTGTTTTGAAAAATGCAAATGATCGAACTGGTAAGTTTAAGGAAAAATCAAACGAATGTATTTTCCTTGGATACTCAACCTCAAGCAAAGCCTACAAAATATTCAACAAGAAGACTCCGTCTGTGGAAGAATCTATGAACGTCAAATTCCAAGACTTTAGGCAGAATCAACTAAATCAAACTCAACTAGAAGATTATGAACCTGCTCCAAATCTTAAAAAGTCTACTTCTCTTGAAGTGGTTCAGACTTCTAAAGAACAACAACAACAAGAACCAGGAGATTCAATTGAAGCAGAGGATCAACAAACCATCAGACCAACCAGTAACTGGAAGCATAAGTTTAGTCATCCCAAGGAACTCATCATTGGCAACATTGATGAAGGCATTCGTACCAAATCCAAAAGGCGAGAAGAGTCTAGTGCTCTAGCACTCATTTCCGAGATAGAACCCAAAAGTATAGAAGAAGCCCGGTCTGATGAAAGCTGGAATGAAGCTATGCAAGAAGAGCTCAGACAGTTCAGCATTAATAATGTTTGGGAGCTAATTCTTAAACCAAAAGGTAAATCTATTATTGGAACTAAATGGGTTTTCAAGAACAAAATGGACAAAAAAGGAGAAATGGTCAAAAACAAAGTAGGACTTGTGGCCAAAGGATATACGCAAGAGGAAGGGATAGAGTATGATGAGACCTATACACCAGTAGTAAGGTTAGAAGTAATTAGATTATTACTTTCTTTTGCTTGCTATTAAAATTTCAAGTTATTCCAAATGGACGTCAAAAGTGCATTCCTCAATGGATTTATCCAAGAAGAAGTTTATGTGGAATAATCACCTAGATTTGAAGATCCAAAAAGGCTAGACTCAATCTTCAGACTGAAAAAGACCCTATATGGATTAAAGCAAACGCCTCGAGCATGATATGACAAAGGTTAAGTAAATTTCTAATTCAAAATGGTTTTGTTAAAGGAAATGTGAATACTACCTTGTTCATTAAAAGAGAAGGTAAAGATTTTTTACTTGTAAAGATTTTTTACTTGTTCAAATCTATGTTGATGATATTATTTTTGGATCACCTAATGAAAACATGTGCAATAAGTTTTCTAAGTATATGCAGAATGAATTTGAGAAAGCATGATGGGTAAATTAACTTTCTTTCTCTGATTACAATTGAAACAATTTAAGGAATGAATTTTCATTCATCAAGAAAAATATGCAAAAGATCTCATTAAGAAGTTCGGATTGGAAAATTGCAAAAAGACTGATGTACCAATTTCAAGTTCTTCAAAGATAGATAAAGATGAAGGAGGAAAGAAAGTTGACAAGAAGCTCTATAGGAGTATTATTGGTTCACTTCTTTATCTTACTGCTTCTAGACTTGATGTTTTGTTTAGTGTTTGCATTTGTGGTAGATACCAATCAAATCCCAAAGTATCTCATTTAAGTGCTGCAAAATGCATCGTCAAATACGTTGCAACTACATCAAAGCTAGGACTGTGGTATCCCAAAGAAAGAGACTTTACTCTCATTGGATATTTAGACACAAATTTAGCAAGTTGCAGAGTCGATAGAAAGAGTACTTGTCAATTGCTGAGCAATAAGCTGGTGTATTAGTTCTCAAGAAAGCAGAATACTGTAGCTCTTTCAACAGCAGAAGCAGAGTATGTGACCCTTGGAAGCTGTTGTTCTCAAATCTTGTGGATAAAGCAACAGCTAAGAGACTTTGGAATCAAAGACTTATGCACTGGGATTAAATGCAATAATACCAATGCGATCAATCTCACTAAGAATACAATTCTTCATTCAAAAGCAAAACACATAGAAATTCGACATCATTTCATTAGAGATCATGTTCAAAATGGAGAAGTTATGATATAGTTTATTGACTCGAAAAATCAGTTGGTAGACATATTTACAAAGCCACTGGTTGAATCTATCAGCACCAAATTGAACATTATATCATTTATCCGTTAAAGTCTGAAGATGATCAGACTCAAAATAACCAAAAGTTGCGATTGTAAGTTAATTCGAGATGCGAACCCCTGGAGTGCCATAACTTGGCAAAAACGGACACTTAAGTGCAATAACTTATAAAATGTACACTTAAGTGCCAAAATCGGAGCAAAATTGATCACTTGAGTGTCAATTCGGCCAAAATCTGACCAAATTGCATACGTTGCATTTTTCCAGTGTCGTTTTTACATTATTTGGCCATGTCAGCATGCAAAATAGCGTCGTTTTGCACTCGTTTTGCCGGAAAAATGCCACGTCAGTGTTTTGGCTAGACTTTGGCTAGAGTGACACTTAAGTGATCCGTTTTTCTTCGAATGTGGCACTTAAGTGTACCTTTCGTAAGTTATGGCACTTAAGTGTCCCTTTCTGCCAAGTTATGGCACTTGAGGTATACTTTTGCCGTACTAGTAATTTAATTTTTGGATAAAAATTTGAAAAGGTACATTTACTTTTTGAATTGTTACTTACTTATTTTATTTTTAGTAATTATCTTTTTAGTTTTAAATTTATGGTAGTTTTTTCATTTTCAAAAAAGCAGTTTTACTTTTTTCCTTTATGACGAATCGTATACCTTGTTTCATCTACCTTATATACTATCGATTTTCTTCTTCTTCATTTTCACTCACAAACCCTAGAATACATAACTCCATTTTCTCACACTTTCTCTCTAGTTTAATCCAAAAAGCTTTTACCTTTTTCTCGATCAAGTTGAGAAATCTCCCAAAGAAAGTGACAATGTCCTCCCAAAGAAAGTATTCTAGAATTGCGAGCAGGAGACCACAGCATATGCGTAAGGGTCCTACGCACTTTGATCTGACCAAGAAAGAAGACTCTCCACAGCAGCAGCAGCAAAGTCAACATCAACATATTCAACCGCGTCACTCTCCTCAACCCAAGACTCAAGTTCCTTCATAGCAAGATACTGAAGAAGAAATCATTATAGACGCTGAACCTGTAAGGACTCTTAAGCCCGAATTTCTCTTCAATCTCTACTCTAAGTTAAAGGAGGGTGGTATTGCAATGACTTTTAATAATGAGTTTTTGAGCGAGAAATGATATAGAAGTGAAACTCACTTTTTGAAGTCGATGGAAAGTATGGGCATTACGCCTGTTGGTTTGGCCGCAAGGACTTTCGCAAATTTTCCAAGTGATCCACGATTTGGATCCTTTAATCAGCCTGAAGGGAAAGATGACGATGAAAGGATGTTCACAAATTTTTAGCCTAGGATGGGTGTCGCTACAAATGTTCGTGGTGAAAGGATGGATCTTTTTCGTTATAAGGACCACAAGATGACTTATTCTAAGCTGCTGAAGCGAGGGGTGATGAACCTTAAAAGTGTGGACTTTAATTTTCTTGATTCGTTGAAAGTGAAACTGAGGGAGAAATTTGCACTCCTTCAACTCAAACGTTTTTGCTCTGAGACAACTGTTGCTCACGCAGAACTTACGGCTTACTTCTATTCAAATCTATCATTTTTATATTCTATTCAAATCTATCATTTTTATATGCGAATAGATTCTCTTTTACAATTAGGGATAAAGATTTTGTGGTCGATGCGGACACTCTGACTAATGTGATTAGGGTGGAAAGAGGAAGGTTCCAACCGATTAGTGTGTATGTTGGTCACGCAACTTTGGAGCTTGTTCGGGATAGGATTGTTGAAGGCGGGATTTCTTACTCTAGAATGAATGCATCCAATATTTTGCTTCACAAGATTATGATCAATTGTCTCAGACCCAAATCCACTTCAAAAACTGATGTTTCAAACTCTAAAGAGAAGCTGATGTATGCGATCAACATCGGATTCAAGTTTTCTCTACCTCACACTATTCTTATGCACATGTATAGGACAATGGTGAAAGACAAGGGGCAACTCCCTTATTCTACTCTTGTTACTCGATTATTCAGACATTTCAACATTCAGCCTACTAAAATTCTATGTGTTCGAACCATTGCTCCAATGGTAGTGGGACTGAAGATGGTTTCTAAGATACGTCTGAAAGAGCTGAACAAGGTTTTGGAGAGCATTAAGGTGAAGTCCCCTATCAAGGCAAAGCAAGACTCTATAGCAGGAAAAAGAAAAGGCAAAGAGCCCATGAGCGAACCAATTAAAAAGAGGAGAGCACTCATCTTGCAAGATGAAGAAGAGGATGACGTTACTCTCTCCGCTTCTGCCTTAAAGAATTTATAGAGTTTTGTTAGATTTGAAGGGCTAGAGGACCGAGAGTATAGAGAAAGAGAAGAGACAGAGGAGAGATGAAGAAAGAGAAGAGAGGAGAACAGAGGAAGAGGAAGGAAGAACAGAGGAAGAAGAGAGAACAAGAGAACAAGAGGAAGAAGAGGGTCAAGATGATTCTCTTGAACCTACATTTGCTGGAGAAGAAGGAAAACAACATCACCTTGGTGCTGAAGAAGAGCATAAACGGGAAGAAAAATATTTTTCTCCACCTGAAGACACAGAAACAGGGAGAGCTGCTGACAAAAGAAGAACTTCTTCACTTGCCTTTACTAGTGATAATGTTAGTCGTTCTCCTGCCAATCTAGAGGATGTATATGCCTCTCAATTTCCTGAAGCTGGTATTGAGGCATCATCTCCAAGTCTAGATGTTCCAGCTAAGGTTCCATCATCAGTTAACACTCCTCAAACTAATCGTGCTGAAGCGAGTACTCAAACGGATAATACAGCAAACTTTAAGAGACTGCTCGAGCTTCTTGTGGAGATCAAAGCTCAGCTTTATAGATTGGAGAGTGAATTTCATAACATGCAGTCAGCACATCAAGCCATTTCAATCTCTCTGCACGATCACGTTCAAGCCCTTAAGCTTCAAGCTCAAGCTACTGCAAATGGTGAGGACATTAAGCAACTAAAGAAGGACCTGAGGAAGCTGGAGGAGACTGTCAAGTCTATGGGGGATTTCTAGATCGTTTAAATTCCCAAATAGCCATGATTTCCCAAATAATTATCTTTTAATGACTTTTTGCTTGGTTTGACTTTGGTTTGATTTTGATGACTTTGGACTGTGGTTTTTGGACTGTTATACTTTGGATCTCTGACTAATATTTGGGTTTGAATTTTTACGCTTACAGCAACTAAGCTTATAGTGGTGATTATGGATGGATAGTTATTATGCAGGATTAATGTGTATTCTGTGATTGTTGAATCAATACTATTCAGGTCCTAATTCATTTATAAGACATCGCGTTTTGCTTAAGTTTTATTTTGCAGGACAAAAATTTTCAAATCTGCAAGAAAGTTTTACTCTCAAAGTCTTACCACACTGACAAATTCTAGACCAAAGAGAGAAGACTTATCCAAATACGGGTTTATCTTCAAGGATTCGGTTCATATGGATTGTGGAAGATCTTATGACTGAATATAACATCTTATGATCAATTATTCTTGTTGAAATCAATTCAGATAATCAGATCTCTTGAAAGGCGAAGTATACTTGGAATGTTCTACTTATGGAAACCAAGATCCTGATTGTATGGGCGAGCTCTCTTTAATTGATTCTGTCCAATGGGAAGATTAGAATAACCCCTTTAGAAAGTGCCAATGGTAGTAAAGGCATGGAAGAGTATTTAAGGCGGACTCTCTAGTTGTTCAACTGTGTGTGTGAAAGAAAAATTTCAAAGTCTGAAACTTCCAGTTCTTTGCTATTTCAATTATCGAGCTTAACTTGTACTCAAAAGAGTGAGCAAACACTTGTGATACTTTGGAAGACTGTAGTAGAGTTTCTACACTGTGAAGTCAGGAACGTGAGACTATAAAAACTCTTTTGATTCATAGTGAAATCCAGCTAGTAGGCTATCAGTGCAGGAGAGTGGACGTAGGTTTGATCTAAGCCGAACTACTATAAACTTTGTATTCCTATTCTCTTTCCCCGAACTCCCTAAACTTTACGCAAGATTTGAAGGAGGAGGCGAGGGAGGTGGGGTTTGCTACTTCTTTTTTTCTCTCTTTGCCTTTTCCGAGCGGAGCGCTTTTATGGGGGGGTTGGCTCTTCCGATTTCTTGGATTTTGGATTTTTTTTTTTTGAGTTCACGTTTTTGGGGTGAGGCACAGAAGAGAGAGAAAGTAGGGGGAGAGAGACGTATCCAAAGGAGGAGGACCCCCCAAGTTCCTTTATTTGGAAGCGTACTGATGGATTTTCCTTTGTTCGTCGAATTTCCTGTTCTTCAATATATTAACTATTTCTTTATTTTCCGATCGCCTGGAAGTGCCTGGCATTTGTAGATCAAGGAATGGGCTAAGGGCTAGCCCCGTGCTATTTATCAATCTTGGCATAAAAAAAAAAGTCAATCACTTTTTGGAGACAATAAAATTCATTCTGTGGCTAGATCTCTGTAACTTTAATTCGTAACTATATATATCTGCTTATAGCTGATTACATTTTTAATCTATTATCTTCTAGAGGCAATTTACTTTCATTAAGTATTGCGAAAATTTCTTTTAACACCTATTCACCCCCCTCTAGGTGTTCTTACTAGCCATTTCACCAATTCTCTCAAGAATTTCAAACGGACCTACGTACCTCAAACTCAATTTTCCTTTCTTGCCAAAGCGTGAAGTTCCCCTCATTTGTGACATCTTCAGAAAAACGTGATCACCAACTTAGAATTCCAAAAACCTCTGGCACTTAACTAAATAACTTTTATGACTGCTCTAAGCGGTCTTTAGTCTGCCTCTGATAACTGCAACTGCATCCATTGACTATTGAACCAACTCTGAGCCTGTAATCTTTCTTTCCCCAACTTCATCCCAACACGCTCTACCATACAACACTTCGAAATGAGCCATCTAAATGCTCTGCTAATAACTGTTGGTGTAGGCAAACTCGACTAGATAAAGCTGTTCTTCCCAACTTCCCTTGAAATCTATCACGCAAGCTCGCAACATGTCCTTGAAAGTTTGAATTGTCCTCTAAGACTGACCATCCGTCTGAGGATGATATGCCATACTGTATTGCAGCTTCATACCTAAGGCACATTGCAAGCTCTTCCAAAAAGCAGCTGTGAATCTCGGGTCTCAATCTAAAGTAATCGTAACCGACACTCCATGTAGACGAACTATCTGGCGCACATACAGCTCTGCATGCCTGTCCAAACTAAGGTCCTTTCGTACTACAATTAAGTGAGCCGACTTCGTTTATCTATCAACCACTACCCAAATAAGTTCGTTACCTCTCTGACTCATCGGTAATCCGGTCACGAAATCCATTGTGATATCAAGAGATTGTAGAAGTCATCCCGGCTTGCAATGATGTGCTTTAACCTGCTAACACGTCAAACACTTGGTTACATGCTTGGCGATGTTCGCCTTCATACTAGACCACCAGTAGTGTTGACGCAGATTCTAATACATCTTGATACTACCAGGATGAATGATGTAATTGCTACAATGGGCTTCTGATAAAATATCCTCTCTAAGCTCCACATCGTTAAATACAACCAATCGTCCTTAGAACCTCAATGTTCCATCATCAGAAACTTGAAAGTCAGCCTTCCTCTTATCAGTATCCTCTTGCAAAATCTTCTGAACATCTAGGTCTGACAGCTAAAGTAACTTGATCCTGATCTGTACATCCAGTTCAATTATAAGGGTGGCCATAAGATTCGAAAGGTGGCCTACCTTAAACTTGAAAATCGAATCTCGAGCTCTCTCGATTAAATTCCACTCTTTAATCAGCATGTGAGCAACTGAAGACTTCCGACTTAAAGCGTCAGCGACCTTGTTCGCTTTTCCAGGGTGATATAGAATATTAGTCATAATCCTTCAGAAGTTCCATCCATCGGTGCTGTCTCATATTCAACTCCTTCTGAGAGAATAGATACTTGAGACTTTGATGGTCCGTGAAGATCTAGAACCTTTCTCCACACAAATAATGTCTCCAAATCTTCAACGCGAAAATGATAGCTGCGAGTTCTAAGTCATGCGTCGGGTAGTTCTGCTCATGAGGCATCAACTGACGGGAGGCGTATGCAACCACTCTACAATGTTACATCAGCACGCAACCCAGTCCTCTAAACAACGCATCATTGTAGATCTCGTATCCTCTAAGACCAGATGGAATGGTCAGTATGGGTGCGTATTTAGCTTTTGCTTAAGCTCTTGAAAACTACACTCGCATTTGTCTGTTCACACAAACTTCTCTTCTTTCTTCAGGAGTCAAGTCAATGGCGACGTTAAAGCTGAAAACCCTTCCACAAACCGTCTATAATAACCTGTTAAACCCAGAAAACTTCTTATCTCTGTCACGGTAGTCGATCTCAGCTAGTTGATCACTGCTTCAATCTTGGACGGGTTCACGAAGATTCCTTCGCCTAAAATCATGTGACCTAAGAAAGCAACACGAGTCAACCAAAACTTGCACTTGCTGAACTTGGCATACAACTAATGAACTCTCAGAGTCTATAGTACCATTCTCAGATGACTCTCATGCTCTTCCTCACTCCCCGAATACACCAGAATATCATCGATGAACACGATCACAAACTAATCCAGATATTCCTTGAACACTCAGTTCATCAAATCCATAAAGGCAGTTAAAGCATTCATCAACCTAAACGGCATTACAGTAAACTCATAATGACCATATCGAGTATGAAATGCTGACTTCGGTATATCCTCATTTCTAATCCTCAACTGATGATATCTTGTCCTCAAGTCGATTTTAGAGAATATCGACGCTCCTTGCAACTGATCAAACAAGTTGTCTATCCTCGGAAGTGAATACTTGTTCTTGATCGTCACCTGATTGAGTTGACGATAGTCAATGCACAGGGGCAACGAACCATCATTCTTCTTAACGAACAGAACTGGTGCTCCCCAAGGTGATGCACTAGAACATATAAATCCCTTATCCAATAACTCCTACATCTGCACTTTCAGTTCCTTCAACTCAGATAAAGCCATCTGGTAAGAAGCCTTAGAGATTGGCTCTATCCCAAGGGCTAGCTCAATCATGAACTCGATCTCTCTCTCTCTAGTGGTAACCCTCGCAATTCTTTCAAGGAAACATCTAGAAATTCTTGTACCACGGCGATATCTTCCATCTTCAGCTCCTCAATTGGCGTATCTACGATAGTTGCCAGGTAACTTTAACAACCCTCGTCTAACAAATAGGTTGCTTCAAGCGACGAGATTAATGTAATCGAGGGTCTTCCTCGACTTCCAACAAACTCGAAACTTCTACCCTCTAACGTGTTAAACTGAATCGCCTTACGATAATAGTCAATCTTAGCTCGTTGCTTGGTGAGCCAATCCATGTCAATTATCAAATCAAAGTCATACATGGCTAGGACTAACAGATCTATTTTCCCCTATTGCTCACCAATCACTAACTTGCAACCAAAACAACCCAATGCAGACAACACCTTATCCTTTAACGGTGTAGATATGCTAACTACTGACTCCAGCAACTCAAGACATAATCCTATCAGCTTAACAAAGTGCTCGGCAATAAAAGAATGAGTTGCTCCAGGGTCAAATAAAGCATAAGCAATATGGTCGTTCAGCGAAACTGTACCCGTAATCACATCAGGCGCATCCTCTGCTTGACTTCTGGTGATGGCATATATTGTTCCCTAAGCTGGGGGTCTCATCTGTCCACCCTGTGGTGCGTAACCTCTGATTTGACCCAACGGTGGTGGCAACGGCAACTGTTGCGATCTCCTCTGTCTTCTGGGACAGTTCCTAGCTATGTGACCCAGCTATCCACACCCAAAACAAGTACCTGGCCTAGATTGGCATGGGGCTAATCCATGTCGCATTCCACACAAGCGACACACTCCATTCTGACTAGGTCCTGACTTTCCAATTCCACCCTTCCTGTTCAGCGGAACTTGAAATCTTCCTCCGATCATAGGCCTCTTCCCATGTCAAATCCTATCCCTACTCGATCGATACCGCGATCCAGATGCGTCGGCTCTTTCATTCTGATCCCTATCGATCATCTGGACTCTCTCGTACAAGTCATTGTAATTTCTCAGATTCAGCAAAATCAGTGTACTCCTCAAGTCTGGCCTGAGTCCGTCTCTGAATCTTCTCACTCGATTTGCTAGATTCTCTGCCAGTTTAGAAGTGTATTGTGATAGTTCAGCGAATTTCGCCTCATATTGATCTACAGTCATGGAGCCTTGGCGAAGGCACTGAAACTCTACCATTTTCATCTCTCCGGCAGTCTCAAAGAAATATTTACCATTGAAGACTTCAACAAAGGTGTTCCACTCTGGGGCGACACCTTTAGAAAATATTGCTCCTTAGGTGGTTCTCCACCAAGTATTCGCAACTCCCTCCAGCTGGTAAGTTGCAAGGACCACCTTCTCAGTCTCATTGCACATCAATAGTACAAAGGTTTTCTCCAGTCCTTGGATCCATAGAGCAGCAGCTTCGAGGTCTCCTACCCCAGTAAATTTCGGTGGATTTAACTTCAAAAATTGTTCCACCAGTTTATGAATCGGTCTTCCGGCGACCACATTCCCTAGTGGAACCTCAGCAGGTGTGGTGGTAGGTGCAACAGCATTGGCAGCGGCAGTAGCGACGGCTGCAATGGCAATGGTAAAAGCGGCAGCTTAGTTCTAAGCCTGCTGCCCCATCATCTCTCTTATAGCATTCAACGCTTGTGTGATCCCAATAGTTCCTGGATCACCTAGGGCTGCTACCCTGGCACCAACAGGAGGTGGTGCTACTCCACTGGCGCTAGCCTGTGCTGGTGCCTTACCTCTACCTCCTCGAGTATTGACTCTGGTCGGCTACCTACCCCGAGTCGTAGGTCTGACTGCCCTTTTACTAGGAGTCATCTACTCCTAATCACTCATGGCTCAGTTTTCTCTACTGAAACATGCTTCAAATTCCTAACAGAATTACAAACCGAGTGATCCACACAACAAATAATTCTATCAAATAGCTATCACAGACATACACCAACATGAATTTAAAGGCCATTCCTACTAATTATCCCATATTCATTGCACCTTATCACTCTAATCTCGAACAACCATGCTTTGATACCACTTAAACAGGGATGTCACGCCTCGATCCTCCAAGCACATGCCCATCCCTCTACGGTTGATTAATAGCGATGTCTCAGGACGCATTGCCGACCATTTCGTTTTAATACGCATGTAGAAGTAGATAAACAATCCCCAGACAATAACACAATGGGATAGGAAATTAGGGCCTCAATTTTTCAAACCAAAACAAGCCTTTTTATAAACATACAGGTTTATATACAATGCCAAGCTGTTTACAAAAATATTGACTTAACAAAAAGAGAACTGTCCTATGACCCTCTAGTCAGACATGTTCGTTGATTCTTCGATCTCCACCTTCCTAGACTCCAAGGCTTCTGGTCCTCCACCAACACCATCTAAGGACTTGAAAATGGTTATATAATAACTAGTGAGACAATGTCTCAACAAGTTCAACCCCCTTAGACCCGACTAAAAAGAAAATACGCCTCTAGGGCTGCCTAAGTACAAACATAGGTCGGAGGACATTCAGAACGAATCATCGATCAATCATACATGTCAATGAGACCTTTCCCCGGTCATCTCAATTACTCAACCTCAACGCTGAATTACAACTCAACGAGCATGACCTATTAAAACTTCTGCGGAAATGTTGAATTACAGCTCAGCAGGCACGGCTTACTAAATGCTCAGCGGTGAATTACGACCCAACGGGCATAGCCGGTTCTAAGTTCGATGGCAAATTACGACCCTATAGGCACAACCATAATTTGGCAGTTGATTATGGCCCAATGGGCACAACCTCTATGAGGTGGTTAATTACGACCGAATGAGCACAACCTTATATAGGTGGTAAATTACGGCCCCA
Source organism: Eucalyptus leucophloia subsp. euroa (assembly GCA_017140325.1). Taxonomy (NCBI): domain Eukaryota; kingdom Viridiplantae; phylum Streptophyta; class Magnoliopsida; order Myrtales; family Myrtaceae; genus Eucalyptus; species Eucalyptus leucophloia. Next base: position 60,983,477 of record CM029470.1, on the reverse strand, counting down.
TGGGCACAACCTTTATGAGGTGGATGATTACGGCCTTGTAGGCACAACCTTATTAGGTGGTTTCCTTAACCTGAATCTTAACCTCACAGGATTATTCATCTACAGCCAAAGACTTTGCATCTCACAATCAAATTCTTCAATTCAAATCATGTCCCGGCCTATTTCCTTCACTTTAAAATTACCCGGTAAAGTAGCTGAGTGTGGATACACGGTCGGCCTTAGCCAAAATACATTATTTCCGCTTTTGCACATCCCACCAGTTTCAACAGCCCATAAACATATTTTTGACGCTGTAAACTAATGCCCGGTGATTTTCAAATTAATTACTGAAATTTATTAATTTTGGGATAAATACCCAAAATTACCAATCACACTCAAATCACACAATCGGGTACTCAATTAAATAAATAGATCACACTACTGCAATCAGCACAAAATTCCAATCACCGGCTATCCTGGTCTAATTTTCGGAAAATAAATAATTAATAAATAATTACATAAATTAATTATTAAATACCGATAAATACCAAAAAGCATACTTAGGCCCGTAAAGCCTAATTATATGTCGGAACAGGCTCGAAAAAATTTCGAGACTCATTAAATAAATATTAAAGCCTATCTACTCGCTAATTACATGAAACTGACCACGTAACATGCATCGGTAATTAACTAATTTACTAAACCATTCTAATTATCCACTAAACCAATCTTAGTCTAAACTAAACAACCCTTAAGCATCATTAACTTACTAAGCGAGGATTAGTGAGTTAAACTCACTTGATCAACGATTCGCTCGGATCGAATTGACGGGGCCGCCGCGGGGAACGAGAAACTCCAAAGGGGGACCGATTTTCGGGGTCGAGAACACCTCCAAAACAGGCCAAACAGTCACTTGGAAACCCTCTTCTTTAGCTTCTTTGGAGATGGCAACACCTTCAAAGTCGTGTGAAATCAAAAAACGAACATTTGTTAGAAAAAAATTTCCTTTTAGTATTTTGTCTAAAAACCCCTTTTGTTGGAAATCTGCGGGGACAAATGGGTTCCAAAAGCTTTATTTTCATACAATTTAATGTATCTGAGATCCTGACACCCTTAAAGTCAACTGAAATCAAAAAACAAAGATTTTCCAAAAATAATTCCCTTTTGGTATTTTTCCTTAAACACCTCCTATAGCGGCAAATCTATCGGGTTAAACGTGTTCGAGTTGCTTTATTACCATATCATTTGATGTATTGGAGATGGCAACACCTTCAAAGTCACGTGAAATCAGAAAACGAAACATTTGTCAAAAAAAATTCCATTTTACTCAATGAAAAATTCCCTTTTGATATTTTAACGAAAAACCAACGACAATTGAAAATCTGCAGGGACAAATAGGTCCCAAAAGCTTTATTTCCATAAGATTTAATGTATTGGAGATCCCGACACTCGTAAAGTCAGCTGTTATCAGAAAATGAAGATTTGCCAAAAAAAAATTCCCTTTTCCTCCACAAAAAATTCACTTTCAATAGTTTGCCCAAACACCTCCTATAGCAGCAAATTTGTCAAGGCAAAAACGCATTCGAGTGGCTTTATTTCCATATCATTTAATGTATTGTTGATGGCAACACCTTCAAAGTCCCGTGAAATCAAAAAACGAACATTTGGCAAAAAAAATTCCCTTTTGCTCCATGAAATATTGCCTTTCAGTATTTTGCCTAAAAATCCCCAACTGTTGGAAATTTGCAGGGAAAAATGTGTTCCAAAAGCTTTACTTCCATACGATTTAATGTATTAGAGATCCTGACACCCTTAAAGTCAGCTTAAATCACAAAACGAATATTTGCCAAAAATATTCCCTTTTCCTCCACGAAAAATTCCCTTTTGGTATTTTCCCTAAACACCTTCTGTAGTAGCAAATCTGTCGGGGTAAATGCGTTCGAGTTGCTTTATTGCCATATCATTTGATGTACCAGAGATGGCAACACCTTCAAAGTCACATGAAATCAGAAAACAATCATTTGTCAGATAAAATTCCATTTTGCTCCATGAAAAATTCCCTTTTGATATTTTACCTAAAAACCCCCGGTAGTTGGAAATCTGCAGAGACAAATGGATTCCAAAAGCTTTATTTCCGTAGGATTTAATGTATTGGAGATCCCGACACCCGTAAAGTAAGCTGAAATCAGAAAATGACGATTTGCTAAAAAAATTCCCTTTTGCTCCACGAAAAATTCACTTTCGGTAGTTTGCCTAAACACCTCCTATAGCAGCAAATCTGTTGGGGCAAACGTGTTCGAGTTGCTTTATTGCCATATCATTTAATGTATTGGAGATGGCAACACCTTCAAAGTCGCATGAAATCAAAAACGAACATTGGTCAGAAAAAATTCCCTTTTGGTATTTTGTTTAAAAACCCCCGGCTATTGGAAATCTTCAAGAACAAATGGGTTCCAAAAGCTTTATTGCCATATCATTTGATGTATTGGAGATGGCAACACCTTCAAAGTCACGTGAAATCAGAAAACGAACATTTGTCAGAAAAAATTCCATTTTGCTCCACGAAAAATTCCCTTTCGGTATACGGCAACTGGAAATTTGCAAGGACAAATAAGTCCGAAACGGTATATTTCTGTACAATTTAATTTATTGGAGATCTTGACACCCGTAAAGTCAGCTGAAATCAGAAAATGAAGATTTGCCAAAAAAAAAATTCACTTTTGCTCCACAAAAAATTCACTTTTGGTAGTTTGCCTAAACACCTCCTAAATCTGTTCGGGCAAACCTGTTCGAGTTGCTTTATTGCCATATCATTTAATGTATTGGAGATGGCAACACCTTCAAAGTCGCGTGAAATCAAAAAACAAACATTTATTAGAAAAATTCTCTTTCGGTATTTTATCTAAAAACTCATGGCTATTGGAAATCTGCAGGGACAAATGGGTTCCAAAAGCTTTATTTCCATACGATTTAATGTATTGGAGATCCCGACACCCATAAAGTCAGCTGAAATCAGAAAACGAAGATTTGCTAAAAAAAAAATTCCCTTTGCTCCATGAAAAATTCCCTTTCGGTATTTTGCCAAAACACCTCCTATCGCAGCAAATCTGTCGAGGCAAACGCCTTCGAGTGTCTTTATTGCCATATCATTTAATGTATTGGAGATGGCGACACCTTCAAAGTCACATGAAATCAAAAAACGAACACTTTTCAAAAAAAATTCCATTTTGCTCAATGAAAAATTCCCTTTCGGTTTGCCTAAAAACCAATGGCAATTGGAAATCTACAAGGAAAAATGGGTCCCAAAAGCTTTATATCCATAAGATTTAATGTATTGGAGATCCTGACACTCGTAAAGTAAGCTTCAATCAGAAAACCAAGATTTGCAAAAAAAAAAAAAAAAATTCTCTTTTGCTCCACGAAAAATTCACTTTCTCGAAAATGCATTCAAGTTGCTTTATTGCCATATCATTAATGTATTGGAGATGGCAACACCTTCAAAGTCGCGTGAAATCAAAAAAACGAACATTTGTCAAAAAAAATTCCCTTTCGATATTTTGTCTAAAAACCCCCAGCCGTTGGAAATCTGCAGGGACAAATGGGTTCCAAAAGCTCTATTTCTTTACAGTTTAATGTATTTGAGATCTCGACACCCTTAAAGTCAACTGAAATCAGAAAACAAAGATTTGCCAAAAATAATTTCCTTTCGGTATTTTGCCTAAACACCTCCTGCAGCAGCAAATCTGTCGAGGCAAATGCATTCGAGTGGCTTTATTGCCATATCAATTGACGTATTGCAGATGGCAACATCTTCAAAGTCACTTGAAATCAGAAAACGAATATTTGTCAGATAAAATTCCCTTTTGCTCCATGAAAAATTCCCTTTCGATATTTTGCCTAAAAACCCTCGGCAGTTGGAAATCTACAGAGACAAATGGGTTCCAAAAGCTTTATTTCTGTATGATTTAATATATTGGAGATCCCAACACCCTTAAAGTGAGATGAAATCTGAAAATGAAAATTTGTCAGAAAAAATTCTCTTTTGCTCCACGAAAAATTCTCATTCGATATTTTGCCTAAACACCTCCTGTAGCAACAAATCTGTCTAGGCAACCGCATTCTAGTGGCTTTATTACCATATCATTTAATGAATTGGAGATGGCAACACCTTCAAAGTCACGTGAAATCAGAAAACAAATATCTGTAAAAAAAAAAAAATTCCCTTTTGCTCTATGAAAAATTCCCTTTCGGTATTTTACCTAAAAACACATAGCAGTTGGAAATATGCAGGGACAAATGGGTACGAAAATTTTTACTTCCATACAATTTTATGTACTGGGGATCATAGCACCTTGTAGTGGCAAATCTATCGGGGCAAATGTGTTCAAATAACTTCATCACCATATCATTTCATGTATTGGAAATGGCAGCACCCTTAAAGTCATGTGAAATCAGAAAACGAACATTTGTCAGAAAAAATTCCCTTTCCCTCCATGAAAAATTCCCAATCCGGGTTTTGCCTAAAAATCCTCGATAGTTAGAAATCTATAGGGACAAATGGGTTCGAAAACCTTTATTTCCATCCAATTTAATGTACTGGAGATCACAACATCCTTAAAGTTAGGCGAAATTAGAAAACAAGGATTTGTCAAAAAAAATCTCTTTTGCTCCATGTAAAATTCCCTTTCGGTATTTTCTCCAAACACCTCCTATGGTGGCAAATCTATCCACGAAAATGTGTTCAAGTAGCTTCATCACCATATCATTTATTGTATTGGAGATAGCAACACCTTTAAAGTCACGTGAAATCATAAAACAAACATTTGTTAGAAAAAATTTTCGCTCCATTAAAAATTTCCTTTCGGCATTTTGCTAAAAACCCCTACCACTTGGAAATCTGAAAGGACAAATGGGTTCAAAAAGCTTTATTTTTATATGATTTAATGTACTAGAGATTACAACACCCTTAAAGTCAGGCGAAATCAGAAAACGAAGATTTGTCATAAAACATTCCCTTTTGCTCCATGAAAAATTCTCTTTCGGTAAATGTGTTCAAGTAGGTTCATCACCATATCATTTAATGTATTGGAGATGGCAACACCTTTTTAGTCACGTTAAATCAAAAAATGAACATTTGTCAGAAAAATTCTCTTTCCCTCCATGAAAAACTCCCTTTCTGCATTTTGCCTAAAAACCCACGGCAATTAGAAATCTGCAAGGACAAATGGGCTCAAAAATTTTATTTCCATACAATTTAATGTACTAGAGATCACAACACCCTTAAAGTCAGGGGAAATCAGAAAACAAGAATTTGTCAAAAAAAATGCCCTTTTCCTTGATGAAAAATTATCTTTCGGTATTTTGCCCAAACACCTCCTATAGTGACAAATCTATCGAGGCAAATGTGTTCAATTAGCTTCATCCCTATATCATTTTATGTATTGGAGTTGGTGACACCTTTAAAGTCACATGAAATCAAAAAATGAACATTTGTCAAAAAAAATTCCCTTTCGCTCCATGAAAAATTCCCTTTTGGTATTTTGCCTAAAAACCCTCACCGGTTAGAAATTATTCAGGGACAAATGTGTCCAAAGAGCTTTATTTCCAGATGATTTAATGTATTAGAGATTGCAACACCTTTAAAGTCATGCAAAATCAGAAATAAAGATTTGTCAAAAAAACTTCCTTTTTACTTCATGAAAGATTCTCTGTCAGTATTTTGCCTAAACACCTCTGGTAGTGGCAATTATATCAGGGCAAATGTGTTCAAGTAGCTTCATGAAAAATTCCCTTTCAGTATTTTGCCTAAAAACCCTCGGCATTTGGAAATTTGCAAGGACAAATTGGTTCGAAAAACTTTATTTCCATATGATTTAATGTACTGGAGATCACAATACCCTTAAAGTTAGGCGAAATCAAAAAATGAGGATTTGTCAAAAAAAGTTCTCTTTTGCTCCGTGAAAAATTCTATTTCGGTATTTTGCCTAAACACCTCCTGTGGTGGCAAATCTATCAGGGCAAATGTGTTCAAGTAGGTTCACCACCATATCATTTAATGTAGTGGAGATGGCAACACCTTTTTAGTCACATGAAATCAGAAAATGAACACTTGTCAGAAAAAATTCTCTTTTGCTCCATGAAAAACTCCATTTCTGCATTTTGCCTAAAAACCCTCAGCAGTTGGAAATCTACAGGGAAAAATGGGCTCGAAAAGTTTTATTTTCGTACGATTTAATGTGCTAGAGATCACAACACCCCTAAAGTAAGGTGAAATCAGAAAACGAGTTCCCTTTTCCTCGTTAAAAAATTCCCTTTCAGTATTTTGTCCAAACATCTCCTATAGTGACAAATCTATCGGGGCAAATGTGTTCAAGTAGCTTGATCCCCATATCATTTAATGTATTGGAGATGGCAACACCTTTAAAGTCACGTGAAATCAAAAAATGAACATTTGTCAGAAAAAATTCCCTTTCGCTCCATGAAAAATTTCCTTTCGGTATTTTGCCTAAAAACCCTCAGCCGTTGAAAATCTACAAGGGCAAATGCATTCAAAAAGCTTTATTTCCATACGATTTAATGTATTGGAGATCACAACACCCTTAAAGTCAGATGAAATCAGAAAACGAGGATTTGTCAAAAAAATTCCCCTTTGCTCCGTGAAAGATTCCCCTTTGCTCAGTAAAAAGTTCCTATTTACTCCATGAAAGATTCCCTATCAGTATTTTGCCCAAACACCTCTGGTATTGGCAAATCTATCGGGGCAAATGTGTTCAAGTAGCTTCATCACTATATCATTTAATTTATTAGAGATGGCAACACTTTTAAAGTCACGTGAAATCAGAAATTGAACATTTGTGAGAAAAATTCCCCTTTGCTCCATGAAAAATTCCCTTTCGTTATTTTGCCTAAAAACCCCCGGCATTTGGAAATTTGTAGGGATAAATTGGTTCTAAAAACTTTATTTCCATACGATTTGATGTACCCGAGATCATAATACCTCTAAAAGTCAGGCGAAATCAAAAAATGAGGATTTGTCAGAAAAAGTTCTCTTTTGCTCCGTGAAAAATTCACTTTCGGTATTTTGCCCAAACACCTCCTTTGGTGGCAAATCTATCAGGGAAAATGTGTTCAAGTAGGTTTATCACCATATCATTTAATGTATTGGAGATGGCAACACCTTTTTAGTCACGTAAAATCAGAAAACAAGGATTTGTCAAAAAAAATTCTCTTTCACTCCATGAGAAATTCCGTTTCGGTATTTTGTCTAAACACCTCTTGTAGAGGCAAATCTATTGGGGCAAATGTGTTCAAGTAGCTTCATCACCATATCATTTATTGTATTTGATGGATTTATGAGATGGGCTTAAGGCCCATCCGCTCAAGTTGGGCCCAAAAAGGCCCGGCCCACGGGAATAGGGCCCGTGAATGGGGAAAGGTATAAAAGGGAGGAGAGAGAGAGAGAACACACCGTTTGGGAAATCAGAACGTACGTACGTTCCTCTCCCTCTCTCCCTCCAAGAAAAAGAAAAGAAAAATGCTCTCTTTTCTTCCAAATGCTCAAGGCGACGCCGTTTCCCTTTCAAGGCAAATTGACATCATCGGATCAGAATTTCTTCCTCTTCTTCGGCATTGGTGTTTAATCTGTGGCTAACAAGGTACGCTCGACTCAGTGGTGTGCTTTACGATCGGTGATACGTGTTTTCCCGGGCTTCGTCTTCCGCATTGATTTAGGGGTTCGATTCAGTGTCGAATCCGGTTTTCGGGGATCCGTTATTCCCAACATTGGTATCAGAGCCTAAGACAAAGCCAATACCTAGAGATGTGTTTTGTGGCTATATGAAATCTCTAGGATTGCGTAGAGACTGATATACTGAATATTGTAATTTCCCTAAATGTTCACATTTGATGAATTTGTGTTTTCATCATTAAAGCCTATGAATCTTTGTTTGATCTTTATGCATCTTAATGCTTAGTGCATTACTTTAAGTTGAGAAGTATGTCGGACAGATATAAGATTAGCCCACTCACACGGGTAATCGCCTCTATTTACTGTGTGATAAATAGAGATAAGACTGTTTTTAAAGCTTATTAGCTAGGTGATAATCAAGAACTCAAGCTTAAAACACGTATATCGCCTTAACTAAATGTTAAGATGAGGACATAATACTTACTATATCCGAAAGTAAAAATACCCCACATGTTTTACTTTATCTGTCTAAGATGCCAAATGTGAGTTCTGATGAATTTTGTGAATGAGTAGATACGTGAACTCAAGTTAGACATTGGGTATGTCTGAACTATCATCTGTACGGTATTGAAAGGTATAGACATACGCTCCATGGGAAAGGAGTTAATACCGTAATACGTATTTCATACTACGTATGCATGAGACGACCAATAAGAGTGGCAAAAGTTTGATCTCAACTTTTATGTCGTGTGAGACTCTTGAGGAAGAGAGTTCCTCAATTTCTTAGTCCCCTCATGACTCTTACTTATTCTCAAGATTTCTATTTAGTGTTTTCTATCTTAGGATGTTGCCAATGGTCATGAGTTTGATTCGATCTAATGGGGCATTTCTAGAAAAGCAAGCTGGACTGAAATTGAGAGTTTGAAGGAAAGAGGAAGATCGTTTTTGGAGAATCACATTGTAGTTTTGTATTCACCAGTTAACCAATTATGACTGTCTTTGTGATAATCGTAATTGTGAATACAATATATATATATATATATATATATATATATATATATATATATCATTATTTAAAAGAGATCAAGAGAGATATAAATGTGATCGATCGATCTAGGGTACTGCATACTAAATCTACTCGGAGTGTGATGCCCATTATGAGCTGCTATATATTCCTAACAGATGTATGGCAACGAGCTCTCAAAGTATGCTGGTCGCACGGATTATTCACCGGTATGAATGTTGAAGAGAGGAAAAGAGGATTCTGTTTGGCCCACCAAGTTAAGTGAGAGTCTATGATGGATTTTTCTCTGATGGGGCTGAGTAAGGCCTGTCCGCCCATGTTGGTTTTGCACCACCATGTGCGAGTGGGAGATGATGGATTTATGAGATGGACTTAAGGCCTATCCGCTCAAGTTGGGCCCAAAAAGGCCCGGCCCACGGGAATAGGGCCCGTGGATGGGGAAAGGTATAAAAGGGAGGAGAGAGAGACAGAACACACCGTTTGGGAAATCAGAACGTACGTACATTCCTCTCCCTCTCTCCCTCTAAGAAAAAGAAAAGAAAAACGCTCTCTTTTCTTCCAAACGTTCAAGGCGACGCCGTTTCCCTTTCAAGGCAAATTGACATCATCGGATCAGAATTTCTTCCTCTTCTTCGGCATTGGTGTTTAATCTGTGGCTAACAAGGTACGCTCGACTCCGTGGTGTGCTTTACGATCGGTGATACGTGTTTTCCCGGGCTTCGTCTTCCGCATTGATTTAGGGGTTCGATTCGGTGTCGAATCCGGTTTTCGGAGATCCGTTATTCCCAACAGTATTGGAGATGCCAACATTTTTAAAGTCACGTGAAATTAGAAAACGAACATTTGTCAGAAAAAATTTCCTTTCACTTCATGAAAAATTCTCTTTCGATATTTTGCCTAAAAACTCCCAGCAGTTGGAATTCGTAGGGACAAATGGGTTCGTGACATCCTAATTTTCTGATTCCGTTTTCGATTGAACGAGTTGGGCTTTTCATCGATGCGCCTATAGTCTTTTTTTTTGAGCTGATAACTCACAAGATAACTAATCTATCAGGTGAAGCCATTAAGGAATCTAAACGCAACAAACTTAAGAATTCGATCAAAAATCGACTGCTCGACCGTGCTAACCTATAAGGGTCAATATAGCATCGTCAAAATCGACCAGAGACTGGAGATAGGTCATTTCGACATAGGCATGTAATTAAAGCGTGGGCAATTTCACCTAATTGCAAATTCTTGTCGAACGGTACTAAACCAATTTTTCTGTCATTTCTGTACCATGTGCCCATATTTGAAATCTTGAGATTTTCACGACAATCGAGAGTCACCAATGAGTCAAAGATGTACAATGTGACTCGAAAATAATTGACCACGGGTCAAATGCGCTAAAAATTCCTAAAAGCTATCCGGTATGTTAGGTCATGCTAAAATTGCGTCCGGTTAAAATTAACAGTAAAATTGAATCCCATTTCAGAAATTCAAAGTTCTGTCATGTCATGATTTATTTTAGGAACGTCAACTCATCCTCCGAAAATTTTTCAGCAAACCCGAATTTTTGGCAAAAATTCAAGTTTGGGTGTGTTTGGCCCAAGAATTTTAGAGGACCGTTTTTGGATCAATTTTTGGCATTCAAGTGGGATCATTTGGCAAGAGCATTGCAAGGATTTATTGTGGACACCTTAGCTGGAATTTTTGGACATCAATGGAATTGATTTGGAGGAGAATTTAAGTGAAATTGAAGAGGGATGTTCAAAATTCGTAGCTATGGTGGTGTGCAACATTTGGGACACCTTAAGAGGCTTGCTTGGGAAGCTTGGTGAAGGAAAATGGGCAGACGATAGGGCTGAAGGTGGTGGGGGAGCCACTCAAGTGTGTTGAGATCTTTTGGAGTGCATTCAAGGCTTGGTTCCCTCCTCTTCAGTTGCAGCTCCCTTCTTCCTCTTCCCTGCTGCTCCTTTCTCCATTGTTGTTGCTTTGAGCTCAAAAACCAACCAGCAAGCCTAGAGAAGCCAGCCAGCCACCATCGACCGCCACTCCTTGCCGTCTATGCGCCGTCGCTCCCCTACCGAGCCGCTCAAAGCTATGTCGAAATATTATGCATAATAGATAAAAATTTTAGAAAAAAAGCCCGTCGAAAAGAGAAGATGTCGCATCAGAAGATATGTCTAGTCAAACTTAATGCAAAAGTGCATATAAATAAATAAAAAAATGTTGATACTGTGTTGTTCCTCTAATTTTCGGCACAGTTTTTTTCCAAAACCTTCCTCTCGAAATATTATACATAATAGATAGGAATTCTTTAAAAAAAAAAAAAACCCCGTCAGAAATAGGAGATGCCGCATCCAGAAGATATGCCTACTCAAACTCAATTCAAAAGTGCATATAATTGAAAAAATGTTGCTATTGCGTCGTTCCTCTTATTTTCGGCACAGTTTTTTTTCTAATGCCGTCCACTCGAAATATTATGCAGAATAGATAGAAATTTCAAAAAAAAAAAAAAACCGTAGGAATGAGGAGATGCCGCATCTAGAAGATTTGCCTACCCAAACTCAATGCTAAAATGCATATAACTGAAAAAATATTGCTAATGTGTCGTTCCTCATATTTTCGACACCGTTTTTTTTCCCGAGACCTTCCTCTCGAAATATTATTTAATATCTACAAGATTACAACACCTGTAAAATCATGCAAAATCGAAATACACCAAACTGCCTGAAAAATCCATTTGCGCCATTAAAGATTCCCTTTCAGAGTTGTGCCTTATAAAACTTCTTGTAGAAGGAAAATTGTAGGGATAGCTCTGCTTAATAGCTTTATTTTCATGTGATTCCCAATATGCGAGTTGAATACATTGGAATTGTCATGCGAAATCGAAAAACAAAGAATTGCCCCGAAACATGGCTTTGCATTCGTAAGGATTACCGTTTCTTTGTTTTGCCCCATAAAGCTTCTTGTAGAAAGAAAACTTTTTGGGCAAGAGATTTTTAAGAGCTTAATTATATGTAATCTCCTCTGCACGAGATGATTACTTTGGAAAAATCATGTGAAATTAGAAAATGAAAATTTGTCTCAAAAAATTCCCTTTGCTCCAAGAGACATTCCATTTTCGATATTTTACCCTATAAAACCTTATGCAGTGGGAGCATTATCGGGACAAGCAAACAACGTGCGGTGCAACAACGGTGATGGGCGGATGGGGTAAAAGGTGAACGGAGGAGCCAAGGGGGGGAGAAGGAGAGAAAAAGAGAGAGAGGAAGGAGAAAGGAAGGGTCGACCAAATGGGGAGTGAGATGGAGAGAAAGAGAGAAAGAAACTCGAGGAAGAAGGAGAAGGTAAGAATAGATGGACGTCCATCTTGCATTAAATGCAACCTTGCATTATTGTCCCTCCTTCATAATGACTTCAAACTTGAGCGGCAAGAAGGAATCCTAAGCCTTCATCTTGCCAAGCTCATCATTGGCCAAGATATCTTCTTCAAGTCTTAATTACTAGTTAGATGCAAGAAGGCTAAGATGGTCCAATCCACCTTATTCCTCTTCCTTTGGGCACTTATCACCCTTGGCATGGCCTCCAAAATTTTGTCACTTAATTAAATCTTAAGAAGCTAAATTAATCTCATATATAGGTACACTAAAGTCTATTATCTCAAGTTAGCACATTTCTCCAATCAATGCACTAACGGGCTCACTAATAATATTTCAATTGGATAGGATTGTCTTGATAACATCTACAGTCAGTACCCATAATCAAACCGAGGTTTGTGGTTAAGTTTCAATTGAAAATGGCTCTAATGCAACTTACGCGAATTTGGGCGACATTGATGGAACTTGTGCGGCTAGACTCAAACCGAGTTCCACACCTATCTAGGGTTTTATGTGTGACTTTTATTTGAGTTTAATCGAACCATGAATGGCCCTCGATTATCATGTAATTGAGTAGGATCAACCAGCCTACCTTGATTCATGGTCTTGCAGGATCGGATTAAGGTTGTTCATGAATAGTACATTAACCATGCGGCGTCACCCACAACTAGTATATATTCAAGCTGAATCACTATCTACCGTCCTTAATCAACTCGTAAAAGAACATAATCGTGCAGAACGATCCTTACGGTCAAATAGTCCTTTCATGGTCAAACACTCCAATCTATCACAACCTTGATCCTAAGTCACATTGCCCCTAATCAGCTAATTAGCTTGTGAACAATCCCTAGGATTGAGTTATAGTCTATCCTCATTACTGATGTATCAATCCTTAGTCCATTCCTCACGATTTAAATAGGGGTTCGAATCAAGAATGTCACAAATTTAGACTTATGTTTTTCGTGAAAGTTATAGCAAATTGTGTATACTTTGTCATATATTTTCCCCAAATTTTCTAGAAGTAGCACAACAAGTGAAAATATGATTACTTTCTATGGTTGTAATCTACGAAAGGTGAAAACATGGGATATTAGTTCATTCTTTGACTTTTCTATCATTTTCGAGATAGAACCGAGTCTTGCTCTCTTCATGAAAGTTGTGGGGTTGGTCTTCGTGTATACATTGCTAAAATTTGGTGGCGAGTGCTTAGATTTTGAGCACCGAAATGCCTTTTCTTTGTGTGCAGCAGATTTTGAAAAATTTTATAGGTTTTAGGAGTTAATTCAATGACTTGCTGCTCTCTATATGATGAGAAATAGAACTAAAATCTTTCACGGAAAAAGTTTATCAATGTCGCTTCCAAAACATAATAAAGTTCTAGATTTAGTTTGAGTAGGCAAATATTCTTGATGGCGCATCTCCTCGCTCCAACAACTTTTTTGATGAAATTTGTTTTATTCTACATAATATTTCGAGAGGAAGGCCTCATATCACGCCCCGATCCTCGAGCGCTCGCACATCCCTCGGTGGTCGATAAAATTAGGACGTCCCATGACACATCGCCGACCCATTCATTTTATTGCACATGCGGAAGTGAATTAAAAATCCCTAACAACAGACAGCATGGAATAGAAAAGCAGAACAATCACATCAAACCAAGCGCCTTTATAAACAAATTGAGTTTATACACAAAGGTCTACAAAAGATTTGTTTTCAAAAAGGAACTATCCAATGACCACTAGTCGGACACATTCACCAGTCCTTCGGACTCCACCGGCTCTAGGGGCATCGAGTCCTCTACAGCTCCATCAGGAGGCTTAGCTACACCCTCGCCAAAAGCGGCGTCGACAACCATCGTGGGGATCTCAAAACCTTAGAAGGGACCCACCCTATATCCATTGAGTTCATGGCGAAACCACGCCCTAAATTGATGAGGTACCCTCTCAAGTAGGCTCTCATCGACCCAGACTGTGGTCACGATCAACTCATAAACCCAATGACTACTAGGGATCCGAACATTTATCCCTCGCTCAGTAATAGCCACGGCTGTCCAAAACGTTTCGGAGGAACTGCCATCTAAGGACCTGAATATATTAAGTCCACAACGAGGTGAGACAATTTCTCAGCATGTTCAACCTCTAAACTCCAACTAAGAAGGAAATATGCCTAGGGCATCCTAACCACACAGCCACACAATCACAAACTAACCTCGTCTCAGATCCTTCCTTCATGTCAACACAGTTTATATACCCAACCATATATAGTAATCAAACTCAAACAATTGGAACGCCATCACTTTCATCTCAATAAACACAAGGGGTCCCGATTATAGAGCCTAATCATTATGACACGTCCCATTATATGCCACATAAATTTATCCCATAATCCGACATGTCAATTTCACTCAGCATGCGTTCCAATTGTTAATCACTACCACACATGAGCACGGCCTACTCGAAGTTCGACGACCTTCTGGTGTAGTCAGGCGTCGTCTCGTCTCATCAAGCACGACAACGTCACTATATCGACGGCATTCCATAAAGGAGTATCGGTCCAGCCTCTACTGCAACCAACATCCATTGGTAGGGCATCCCATATAGGAGCACGTCCAGCTTAACAGCTCGGGACAGGTTCTCATGACCATTCATGCACCCATTCAATTCTCGGCCAAAACATCTTACTTTGCACTCAAATATCTCAATTAAAATAACGTACTTGGCCCATTTTCTTCGTATTAAAAACACACGGTGAAAATAATCGTATGTGAGCACACAATTAATTTGAACCAGAAAAACCGATACCCTTCATTTTCAAATCCCAATATTTGATATAGTATTTAAAATCATTTTTGGTGTCAAAACCCAACACTCGGTAATTTCTAAATAATTACCAAAATTTCGCAATTTTGAAATAAATACTCAAAATTACAATCACCACTCAATTTGCACAATTTAACACTCAATTGCAGAAACTAAGCACATCATTGCAATCAGCACAAAATTCTGATCACCGGCTATCCTGATATAATTTCTAGAAAATATTAATTAATTAAATAAATATCAAAATTAATTAAATAACACAAATTAAATACCATAATTGCTCACTTAGGCCGGAAATGCTAATCTAACCACGTAAGTAGGCCTAGAAAATTTCTGAATCTATCTAGATAAATAGTACAATCTATCTAGTCCTTAATTTGGCTATTCTAACCACCTAAACATGCACAATTGAATAATTAAATCACTAATCTGATATAACTAACCACATAAACCTTAATTAGCCTAAACTAATCATCTCTTAAGCATCATTAACTCCCTATGCAGAGTTTAGCAAGTAAACTCACCGGTTTAGCATTCCGATGAGTTCATGGTGACGGTGACGCGAAGACGAGCAACAAACAAGCCCATGACGACACCAAGCGGGGTCCAAACATGCCCGGAAAAGCCTCCCGAAGCTCTCAGCTGGGCAAAGTTCAATTTCTGCTCCTTGGACCGAGGGACTACTCGAGTGGCTGAAATAGCACAAGATGGACGGCAATGGCTACAGTGGCCTAGGCGGGCAACGGCGAAGGCTGACAGCAATGGAGGAGCTCCGGCTAAGCTTCGACAGTGACCAAGGCACGCAGGCAATGGCGTGGGATCGCAGGATGAGCAGGAACAGGCGAACGGGTAGACGGCGCTGATTCGGGCTTGTCGCTAGTATGCAGCCGGTCCAACTGCTTCAGGCGGTGGTCGAGGGCAAAGGGGAAGGCTTGGCTTGGTTTCTCTAGTTCTCTAAGCTCTAAAATGCTACAACAATTGATAAAGTGGATTGTTGAAGGAAGAAGAAGCTGCTGAAGCTTGGAAGAGGTCACCAAAATATCCAAACACTCAAGTTCTTTGCACTACCATGCATGTCTGTCTTCCTCAGCCAATTTGCAACAGCCAAAGCTTTCTTAATAAGCCTCCAAGTGGTCCAAATGTTGCACACCCCAAGACCTACGAATTTTGGAACATTTGCCACTCAATTCATTCAATTCCTCTTCAATTCTCCTCCAATTAAACCAAATTCGGTCTCCATAAATTCAGCCAAGATGCCATCGCCCCTCTTAGGATTTTTCCTCATCAATTTGTCCAACTTGAATCCCAAAAATGCGACCAAAAATGGTCCCTTGAATTTTCCAATCCAAAACGACTCTACTTTGAATTTTCACCAAAAATCCCGGTTTGCAGAAAAATCTTTGGAAGGTGAATCGACGTTCTTAAAATAAATCGTGACATGACAGAACTTAATCGGGTTCAAATTCGTAGTTAATTTCAATCTGATGCGATTTTAGCGTGACATAACCTACCGAGTAGTCTTTACAAATTTTTCACGCAATTGACCCGTGGTCGATTATTTTTGAGTCATATTGTACATTTTCGACTCATCGACAATTCTCAGTTGTGAAAATCTCGAAGTTTCAAATATGGGCATAGGGTACAAAAATGACAGAAAAAAATCAGTCTAGTGGGTTCAATAAGAATTTTACAATTAGGTGGAATCACCCACACACTAATCACAAACCTCTGCCAAACCGACCTATCTTCGGTCTCTGATCAATTTTGACAGCGCAGAATGACCCCTTACAGATTAGCACGATCGAGTAGTCAATTCCTAGTCAAATTCTCGAGTCTATTGCGTTCAGATTCCTTAACGGTTTCACCCAATAAACTAGTTATCTCGTGAGTAGCCAACTCAGAGAAAAGAACTATAGGCACATCGATGAAAAACCAAACTTATTCAATTGAAAACAAAACTGAAAATCTGACTGTCACACCTCACAAAGCAAAAACTATCCCAAAAATTGTAGCAACCATACAATAATAGCGCTTATCTAGCTATTGGTCCTTTTGCATGTAGTTTGAGTAAGCAAATCTTCTAGAGGGCGTATCTCCTCATTCCGACAACTTTTTTTGATGAAATTTGTTTCTAGTATGCCTAATATTTTGAGAGGAAGTGCTTGCAAAGCAAAAACTATTTTGAAAATTATAGGAACAATATATATAGAGTATTTTTCCAATTATTTGTCCTTCTGCATTAAGTTTGAGTAGGCAAATCTTCTTGAGGGTGTATCTCCTTGTTTCGACTACTTTTTTTTATGAAATTTGTTTCTACTTTGCATAATATTTCAAGAGGAGGGCCTCACAAAACTAAAAATCATCCCAAAAATTGCAGGAACGATACATTAAGAGCATTTTTCCATCCATTTGCATTGAGTTTGAGTAGAAATATCTTTCGGAGGGTTGCATCTCTCCATTTTGACAACTTGTTTTTGACAAAATTTGCTTCTATTCTACATAATATTTCAAGAGAAAACCTCACAAAGAAAAAACGATCCCGAAAATTGTAGAAACAATACAATATAGTCTTTTCGTATTGAGTTTGAGCAGACAAATCTTCTGGAAGGCGCACCTCCTCGTTCCAACAAACTTTTTTAACGAAATACGCTTCTATTTTAAATAATATTTCAAGGGGAAGCCCTCGCCAAGCAAAAATCGTCCCCAAAATTGCAGAAACGACACAATTCAACCCTAAACCCTAAACTTTCAACACTCAAACCCGAACCCTATCCCTAACCTGAAACCCTGAAACCCCCAACTCCCTAACCCCTAAACCTCCAAACCCTTAAACCCTAAACCCTAAAACGCCAAACCTTAAACCCTAGACCTAAACCCTAAGCCCTAAACTAGAAACCCCCAGCCCCAAACCCCAAATCCCAAATCCCAAAAATCTAAACCCAAAACCCAAAACAACTAACCCTTAAACCCTAAACCCCATGCCCCAAGCCCTAAAATTCTAACCCCTAAAACTGTTTAAAATCCCTAAATCCCAATTCCTAAACCCTAAACCCAAACATCCTACCACTCTAAACCCTAAGCCCTAAACCCAAAACCCAAAATCCTAAACCTTAAAACCCTGAACCCTAAACCCTAAATGTTTGTTATCGAACATTAAAAACCGAACATGTACCCTAGATGCATATTGATATCCACCCATGAATAATCTCTCCAAATGCCCATCATCTTACATCAACAACTGAACATATACCTTAGATGCATATCGATGTCGACCCATGAATGTTAATCGTTATGGTCGTCGATAAGGCATCACAAGCGTAATAATGTTCGTGTCACTCACACGACTGTCCATGCATCATGTACTAAGCATGTGTGCTTATCTCAATTATTTTTTACGTAAACAAGTGAAAAACTAGAGACCACCGTACATGATAAGACATCCATCACATGGTACATACCTCACAATGAATCAGCTGTCTTCATGAACCATACCAATACCAATGATCACATCGTCTAATAGGATGAGGCAAAGAATGTCATTAAATCATCAAGAAACAAGAAATCACTTAACCAAAAAAGAAAATGAACTTTATCAGAGATGTTCACGTTGTTGATGAACCCATTGCTCATAATCCTGCAACAGCTGCCCCAGAAGAAGTGGTACGAGTCTATCCACTAGAGCTTGCATTACTCTGTTCAATATGAAATTGTTACTTTCAGTGCAAAAGATATGGAGCCAGTGGATTAATGGAAGTTGTACAAAACAGAAATCATTTCCATTGTTGTGTTTTATACCAATGCCACACTAGTCGTATTTGTAATATGCTTTGGATCTTGTTAGGATAGCAACTTCCAATACAATACGAAATTAACAAATTTGAGATGAGGCTAATCAAATTCGATTGATGTTGTGTCAACCCATAAGGTACAATGAATGATATTGCTGTGTTAGTGTTTGTGTCCAACCCGCCAAACACGAAATTGACCCACAAAACCCATTGAAATTAACGACTTGGTGTTGACACAATCTGTATGTGAATTGTTTAGACATAATTAGCTAAAAGACTATTATTGTTGGAGAAACATCTTCAACTGTGAATTCACTATGGTGTATGCAAACGTCTGTGATAGAAAGGACTACATAATGTCCATGATGTGATCTAGTGGACAGAAGTATGCAACAAGCCCAGAAATAGTATTCGAGTAAACAGTACCAGTGGAGCTAAAGATCAGATGATAGTGATGTTTATATCGCAATTACAAATATCATGTTACTAGTGTTGTAACAACCACGAACATCTAGTGAAGGTTATTGGGTCAGCAAACTAGTCGTTGTGGTTGAGAATTCACATGGTAGCGAAATCTAGTTGAAACTGGTAATCAAGAAGCTAGGTCGTCTAAGAGGTTTGTTAAAGATTGTAGTGATGGAACTATATGGGCAATGCTATTCTCAAGTAGCAGCTCAACGGCAACTCCAATGACTCATTGCTCCTCTAATCCTCTTCCAACGGATAGATTGAATATAGGTATAAAAGAGAAGACCTAAGAAGCCAAAAAAGAGAGAGAGAACAACATTATCTAAAGATTTGGATTCAACTTTGCTCCTAGTGATGTGTTCTCGTCCAACTATTTCACTAAGTTTTGTATTCATGTTTTTTAAGTAATTATGCTCTAGATTAAATATACAAGAGTGAGAGCAGCAACTGGGTCCTAACAGTATGATCTATCTTGTAATAGGACCAGCGCTTACTGCTTACCTATTGTAACTACCTGAGCATATTACCAATCTAATCTAGCCCATTGTATGAAGAATGAAGGTAGGTTTAATAATTAAGCCAAACCACTATATATCATTGTGTGCCATTATTTTACTCTCTCACTCTCACAAGCACACAAAACAATCACGAGTTTTGAAATATCATTTTGACCGATCTTTACTTAGTATTAGCTATTTTCTACAAAAGATTGTTAAGTTTTTTAAAACCTATTCACCTCCCTTAAATTGTGTTGTTAGCCCCCAATAAGTGGTATTAGAGCTCTATTACTCGTTATTTGAAGTCTATCTCTTCTAGGAAAAAAATCTTCTCTCATGGCTAACTTTGGCAGCTTCTTTACCAGTTATGTTAAAACTCCTAACAAGCCACCTTACTTTAATAGAAGCAACTATGGATATTGGAAGCAAAGAATGCAATCATACATTAAAACCACAGATCTTGAAATATAGTGTAGTTGAAATGGCGTGGATGTACCAACTGCAGCACCAGCTCGTGCTCAATAGGAAGCTCAAGCCACAATAGCTACTGTTGACAACACTAAGGAATCATGAAGAAAAGCTACTCTACTTGCCAAAGCCAAACACTTACTACATTGTGCTTTGTCATTGTTTGAATTAATAGAGTTTCTTCTTGTGTTACAACCAAGGAAATCTAGGATTGTCTATTACTGACATTCGAAGGAATAGACAAGTGAAAGAAACCAAGATGAATTGGAAATTACGAGTTATTCAAAAATGAAACCAGGTGAAACAGTGACATAAATGTTTACTCAATTCATGGAGATAGTGAATGGCCTTGCACATCAAGGAAAGACATTCACCAATGCTGAAAAAGTAGAACAAGTTTTTAAGAGTTTTGCCCAAAGAATGGAGCACTATGAAAATATCTCTACGTGAAACAATGATGATTCAACCAATCACAATGATCAAATGATAGAAACATTCATGTCCCATGAGGTTGAGCACCTGAATGAGGAAAGCAACTAAAAAGTTATAAAAACAAAAACAAAAAAAAAAAAAAAAAAAATGCACTTACGGCTAATCATGATGATGTAGGTAAACAAATATCTTCAGAAAGAGAAGATAGCGAAGAGGACACGGCGCTGCTAATAACAAGATTCAAAAACTTCATGAGAAAAGAAGGAAACTATAAACAGAAAAGGCCCATGAAGCTCTCAGATGACAAACAGCCTTACAAGAATAAGGAAGAATCAAAATATAAGGACATTGTTTACTATGAATGCAAGAAACCATGTCAAATGAAGCCAAAATGTCCAACTCTCAAGAAAAAGAAAGGAAAGAAAAGAAGAAGAAGAAGAAGAAGAAGAAGAAGGCACTCAAAGCTAAAACATGAAGTGAGATATCGAATGTGAGTCCAGTGACAAAGAGGAAGCAAATATTTGTCTGATAGCTGACTCAGACCATGATGAGAAAGATGAGGTAAACAATTCTGAACTAACTTATGAAGAACTGCAATATTATTTTAGGGAAATGTTTGAAGAACACGAAAAAGCTTTTAAAAGAATTTTTGTTTTGAAAAAAGAAATATATGATCTTACCACTAAAAACTTCGCTGCTAAAGTTCTCACTGACGAATTGAAGAAGGAATATGATCTTAAGGTGAGTGAAATAAATCTTCTTCAAGTTGAAAATGAGAATTTTAAAGAAGAAATCATCACCGAGTTTTCACAAGGTTCAAAAACACTGAAGCACATACTCTCAATCCAAATCCCTCACTACAACAAATGTGGTCTAGGAGATGAGGGAGATGATAATGAGAAGAATCCTCCTCCAAAAACTAAGGATAGACTGAAACACAAACCTCATGTACACTTTTACAAGTATCACTCTGATAGACACTTCACAAAATCTTCTAGAAAGCAATTTTCGAATTGCTCAATCTACAATGAAAATGATCACTTCAAAATAGATCATCCAAAAGAGCAGATGAAGCCCAGAAAGATTCATAGGATGTTTGATGCTAAGTCAAACTCTAATAGGAAAGGAACCAAATTTATATGGATACCAAAGAAAAGATGAGAATATCATTGACTGCAGGTGATCTTGAAGAAAAACGAGTGGTCTCTAGACAGTGAGTGTTGGAGATAATACCAAATTTATAAACCTCACCATTGTAGATGGAGAAACAATCACTTTTGGAGAAAAAGATAATGGAAGAATCATCGGCAAAGGAAACATCAAGTTAGGAAATTTGATTGTTGAAGATGTTTCATTTGTCAATGGGCTAAAGCACAACCTCATAAACATTAGCCAGCTTTGTGACGAGGGATACAAAATAAGCTTTGAAGAAGGTGAGTACCTTGGCACTAGTAAAGACAAATCTCAATCCTTTACTAGAAACAGGTATGGCAATATTTACTTACTAAACATCAACTTTGAGGAAGCATATTGCCTAATGTCTATCAAGGATAAGTATGAATTGTGGCACAAGAGATTAGGTCATATAAATGTAAAGCAAATTCACAAGATGTCTTCCTAAGATCTTATTCGTGGACTATCAATGATCAATTATAACAAATGCGACTCTTGCAATGCATGTACATTATGAAAATAGGTAAAAGGCTTCTTTAAGTCTATAAAATCTACTACTACCAATAGACCCATGCAGCTGTTACACATGAACTTGTTTGGACCTATAAGAACTATAAGTCTAGGTGAAAAGAAATCATGATTTACATGGGTAATGTTCTTGTCTCACAAAGATGAAGCATCTCATTCATTTGAGAAATTCACTCGTCAAATTCAAAATAAGAAAGGATACAACATCACAACCATTAGGACTAACCATGGTAGAGAATTCGATAATCAAAGTTTTGCTAAATAGTATGATGAAAATGGAGTGGAACATAATTTTTTTCATTGCTTATGGAGTAGCTGAAAGAAGAAATCAATCATTACAAGATATGACCCAAACCATGATCATCGAAAGTAATGTTCCCACTTACTTCTAGGCTGAAGCAGTCGCTACTACATGTTATACTCTAAATAGAGTTCTACTAAGAGCTCTAGTATAAAAGACTTCCTATGAGATTTTCAAAGGAAGGAAGCCTACTATTCACTACTTTCAACTATTTGGATGCAAATTTTTCATTCTCAAGAGCACAAATGATAACATTGGGAAATTTGATGCTAGAGCAAGTGAATGTATTTTTCTTGGATATTCTACTACTAGCAAATCCTATCGTGTATTCAATAAAGATTATAAAGATTCAAAGGTAGTGGAAGAATCTATCAATGTAAGATTCCAAGATGATCAAAAAGGGGTGCAAGCTGATGATTGTGAAGATGTCATGCAAATATCTATTTCAATCACAAACAAATAGCCGTAGCCTCAAACCCCAACAGATCCTTCAAATCAAAAAAAAATTCCTAAGGACTAGAGATTCAAGACAGAAAATCCAAAAGAATAAATCATGGGAAAAGTAGATGAAAGAATCAAGATCAAGTCATCTCTCAAGGATATGTTGAACTCCCTGGCTCTTATATCCCAGCTAAAACCTAAAGGAATCAAAGAAGCTATCACTGATGAAAATTGAATTGAAGCTATGCAAGATGAGCTGCATTAATTCAAGGTTAATGATGTATGGGAATCGATCACAATACCCAAAAATCATTCACTTACAGGAACAAAATGGGTATTTTAAAACAAACTCGATGAGAAAGGTAATGTGATCCACAATAAGACAAGGTTAGTTGCAAAAGGTTACTTATACAAGAAAGGTATTGATTTCGATGAAACTTATGTTCATGTTGCTAGACTAGAAGCTATACAATTACTATTAGCATATGCTTGTTATCATAGCTTCTTACTGTATCAAATAAACATCAAAAGTGCATTTCTAAATGATTATATTAAAGAAGAAGTATATTTTTAGCAACCTCCAGGATTTGAGGATCCAAGCAAACCAAAGGATGTCTATTCAGATCAAAAAGACACTACATGGACTCAAGCAAGCATCAAAAGCTTGGTATAAAAGATTGAGTATATTCTTAATCGATAATGATTTTCAAAAAGGTAAGGTAGACACTATACTCTTTATCAAGAAGAAAGGCAAAGATCTGCTCATCATCCAAATATATGTTGATATTATTATTGGAGCCAACATTATGAAAATTGACTTCGAGATGAGCTTAATCAATGAACTCTACTTCCTTCTTGGATTTCAAATCAAGTAGACTCTGAAAGGCACTTTCATCCATCAAAAAAAGCATGCCAAGAAGATAGTGAAGAATTTTAATCTAAAAGATTGCAAAAAGATAGAGACCCCTATGTCATCTTCTATTAAGTTGGATAAAGATGAAAAAGGTAGATTTGTAGACTCCAGGCTATACAGAAGCATGATAAAGTCTCCACTGTATCTAACAGCATCTAGACCTGAAATTCTATTTGGCACATGTTTGTGTGCTCGAAAGAGTATATCATGTACTTGCCAATTATTGGGAAGTATGTTAATAAAATGATTGTCAAGTGAAAACAAAGCTTAGTTGTTCTATCCACTACAAAAGCCGAATATATTGATCTCGAAAGTTGTTGTGCACAACTCATATGAAATAGCAACTAAATGATTTCGGAGAGAAAAGAGAAAGCATTCTAATTCTTTGTGACAACACAAGTGCCATCAACCTTATCAAGAATCCAATATTACACTCAAGAGCAAAGTACATTGAGGTAAACATCATTTTGTCAGAGACGATGTCAACAATGGAGATATTTGCATACAATTCATAGAATCAAAACATCAATTAGCGAACATCTTCACCAAGCCACTGGACAAGTAAGCTTTTGAATGAATTAGACGAGAACCAGGAATTTGCAATGCATTGGATTACAAAATCTACCAGGTAAAATTTACTTCAATCATCCATCATACAAAGATCAGGATAGTCGTCAAACACAAGTACGCATTTACCATATTTAAAAAATAATACCATTACAGCTTGTCGGTACAATCTATCCCCTCTCTCAGTTACTGTTCTGACCCTAACTCCTATCCTTAACGATTTATATAGCGATTCTCAATGAATTTTCAGCACTCATTTTTCTGATTTACATTATTTATTATTTGTAAAAACAAACCTTCAATAAAATTTCAAATAAGAAAATTACCATTGTTGTACAACGTCTAGTTTTCTCAAACGTAGCTAATGCTCCTATATATAAGGAGATAGTGCTCACGTTCTTCCTCATTGAAGCCATTCCACATATTTCTTAAAATTCTCAATACGTTTCCTGTCCTCAAACTCCCTTCTTGCTTCAATTACTACAAAAACCATGGCCCCAAAAGCTCGCACTTCACAAAAACCCACAAGAAAATCATCTCGCACAGTAGCAATCATGGCTAAAACCTCCAAAGAAGAACCTTCGCATGCCAATCTCACAGCTCAGCCTGAAGAATCCACCGAAGCAACACAAAGCTAAAGTGTTGCCCAGTCCCAAAGAGCTGAAGGTTTGGTGATAAAGTGCAACATTGCCGTCATCTATGGAAGGAGAGACTTCCCTAAGAAAAACTCTTGAATCAAAGATGCCTCTATGGAAAGAAATAATGACAATACCTCTTGTCTCACCTCTCAAGCTAGATGCTCCCTCTGCTCTATGATCTACTCAAAGGACTTGTCGTATTGATAAAAGTTCACGGGACAACAGTAGCTCAACTCATGAAATCAAATATGGGTGAATCTTAAGCATAGGAACTTCAAATGTTGAGAAAATGATGACGATTAGGTATTCCAAAAACTTTCAAACCTACTGAAAGTTTTGAACGTGATTCTTCTTTTTTTAACTCTGAATTGTTTTTATCTCGAGACCACAAAGATGCCAACAATGCTTTTTACAAAAGGGCAACTATTTCGCACAGATTTATTGACTTTGATTTTCTCTATGCTTGTGGTATCTTTCTCTTTGATCTTTTTGAATCTCTAAAACTGAAATTCTTTTACTCTATGAAAGTGGAAGTCCATCATGGCCTTGTGGCCCTATTTTATTCCAATATCCATCTTCCAAACAAGGACTCATTTGTTTTTATCTTTTGGAAACAAAATTATATTATTGCCTTGGATGGACTTGCTGGGATAATTCGGGCGAAGTACAATGTTTTCAAGAAAATACCTATAGAGCTTGATGAGGCTTATAGCTTTGTGTTGGAAATTCCCAATTTCTATCATGATTTTAGAGAAATTGTGCCTTTGAATCTACTCCCTTTAAAAATTTTATCCAAAAGATTTTGACCCTTTGCCTATGCTCTAAAATATCCTTTACCGACAACACTTCCCATTATGAGGCAAGATTCATCTGGGCCATCCTCAACAAATTTGATGAATCCTCTCTTCCACACATGATCGTCATCCACGTATACCGAATGACCAAAAGAAAGATAAGCAAGCTGCCTTACGATGCTCTCATCACTCGCATCTTTAAGCACCTAAAGATCGACTTCTCTGATGTTGCTTCTCAGAGCATGGTCAATGTGGAAATTGGGAAGATACTAGAAAAGATGATGCTAAGGATGACTTCTGATAGATGGGTCAATCAGAAAGGAGAAATTATCCCCATTAGAAATGGCGATGATGAAAAGGCCATTGCTCAGATCAGGGAAAAACTTGCTCGCATGACTGAACAAGAGAAGAAAAAGCCAGCCAAAGCACTAGCACCAAAGCAAGCATTGAGACCACCTAAAGTAGAGAGATCTATATCTCTAGTGGAAACAGCAGCAGCTCCTACTGTCGGACTTAACCAACTAAAAGTTGATATCTAGGAGATCAAGAGAACCATCTCCTCACTGACTCGATATCTCATGAAGATCAAATGCACATTCATCAATCTCGACTATTACAATCCCCTTCATCTTGACCAAGAGCAAATCCTTCAAGAACCCTGGCCACTTCTCGGCAATGCAAATGCCCTCGCAATTAAAATCTGCATATTTTTCATGTGCTCATATTTTGCTTTTGCTGATCATATCTTGCTTCTCTTCTAGCAATATGTACTACCATGCCAAGTTACTAACGAAGCTTTGTACATTTATCACTCTTTTGCCAATGACAAAAAAGGGGAGAGTTGACTTAATGTGAAATGTGCATGTGATATAAACTTATTTTATGCATTTGCTTATCAATATAGGGGGAGCTTTAAGAGTTTTTACTCTTAAAACGCTATAAAATCATCAAAACAAGAGGAAATTCCATTTGACATCGTATACGAACCTCTCAACCTCTGATGATGTTCTTATCTAGGGGATCTTCACTTTATCTCTCACTTCGAAAAAGATCAACTACATAATTTCTCCAATTCTACTCAATATCTTATGGAGACCTCATTTATATTTACTACAAACCTATCAATGATTATTTATTTCACATCTGCAGGATAGTTTTATTATCATCAAAAAGAGAGAGATTGTTGGAGAATTATCTCCAAATGATTTTGATGATATTCAAACTATCCTTAGTATATATAGATGTTTGTGATAGAAAGGACTACACAATGTTCATGGTGTGATCCAATGGATGAAAGTATGCAATAAGTCCAAAAATGGTATTTGCTAAATAGTACCACTGGACCTAAAGATGAGCTGATTGTGATGTTTATATCGCAATTGCAAATATCATATCATTGATACTGTAATAATCACAAACATCTAGTGAAGTTCTTTAGATTAGCAAACTAGCATTATGGTTGAGGATTTGCACAACAGCAGAATCCAATTGAAATCAATAATCAAGAAGCAAGGTCATCTAATAGGTCTGTCAAAGACTACAGTGACGAGACAGTTGCAGATGCTATTCTTAGGTAGACTACAAATATTTAGTTAAAAGGATTGTATGGGCAGTTATATTCTTTGGCAGCAGCTCAATGGCAATCCCAACGACTCCTTGCTCCTCTGATCTTCTTCAAATGGATAGATTGGAGATGGATTTTAAAGAAAAGACTTAAGAAGCTAAGAAGGAGGGGAGGGTGAGAGAGAGAGAGAGAGAGAGAGAGAGACCATAATCTAAAGATTTGCACTATGCTTTGTTCCTAGCGATACACTCTCGTTCAAGTGTTTCACCAAGTTTTGTATTTTTACTATTTGCATAATTGTGCTATAGACTAAGTATACAAGAGTAAAAATAGCAATTGAGTCCTGATAGTCTGATCTATCTTATAATAAGACTAATGCTTGTCTATTGTAACTATCTGAGTAGATTACTAGTACAATCTAGCCCAAACTGTGATAATTGGTCTAAAAAGTGGACATAGGTTTAGGCATAAAGACAACCCACTATATATTGTTGTGTGCCACTATTTTACTCTCTCTTACTCTCACAGGCATACAAAACAATGACGAGCTTTAAAACATCATTTTGAAACAATCTCTACTTAGCATTAGCTATTTTCCACAAAAGATTGTCAAGTTTTCTAAAATAACCTATTCACCTCCTCCCCCCACCTCTAGGTTTTATTGTTAGCCCATAACAATTATTTCCATGTTATTCACCATTAAGATGATCTTTTCATGTTAGTGTTAGTGTCCAACCCACTAGACAAGAAATTGACCTACAAAAACAATTTAGATTAACTATTTAGTGCTGACACAATCTATATATTTAGACATGATTAGCTAAAAGACTATTATTTCCATGTAATTCACCATTAAGATTTTAAATTCATCATATTTCATTGACCATGAACTTGTTCACTAATTTTATTTGACAATATTTCATGGACAGTTTTACAATTTGTGAATAGATCTTTTGAAAAGTTTGAGTATATTTGATTCGTGTAGGTGGGCTGATTTCATGTCATGCCAGTTCATGCAATTGCACCAACCTGTCAATCCTTTATTTAACAATGTTACATGGGCCATGTCGTGTCACCCCCTTACTTTGCAATTCGTGATTGTGTCAAGTAGGTCATCTTGTCATGTTCGAATTGACCTGTTTTTGTAGCATACCATAGCCAACACAACACAAACATGACCCCAAACACGAATTCCCACCCCCTGATCTTATGACTAAATTCCAACCATGAAGGATGAAGAGTCGCGCTTGAGACTATGCATGTCGTATTATCGCACTTAATGCAAACAATGTCTCAACCGTAGAGAAGACAAATCTAAATGGTGCTTTTGCTGCCGTACAGGTTACATTCTTATGTGCAAAGCCAAAGTTGCGTTCTTATTCTCTAACACAGAACACTGCCAAGAAGAATGCAATTTCTTTGACCATCTTCTTTTATGAAACATCTGCTAATAGTAAATGGCCGTTCCAAGTACTATTTCTAATTACAATCTATCATTATTCTCCTAACTTGCTATTAAACATCCTTTTAAAAATTCTAGATCTAGTCCATGTATGAAGCATATGCCCCAAGGCTCATTCATACATGTTACCCACATAATTTCAATAGGTTCAAAGACAAATATATATTAACACACTATTGAACTAAAGGGCACCTTATTCTCTTTCCTAACTAAACATAAGAAAAAAGTGATAGGTGAAGGAAGAGGGTAGACGATGCCAAGAGAAGGCTTATTGTCTGTTTGGTACTACTTGGGTGCAATGTGTCAAAGAGCTTAGTCAACAAATAAATTTCTGGTAAATTATTTACTTACGCATTTCCAGGGACTTCAACAGCTGATAATGGCAGCAAAGCAAATGGTTGAGTGAAAATCTGCACATGATTTATTGACTATGAGTACTCGGTAATTCACGAGGCTTAAAAAACAATGATGAAAGAAAAGCAACAATTGAATAGAGAAATAGGAGATCAGTTGACATAAATGTCTGTAGACTTAAATACACCTACAAAAATCTCTTGCAGTTGTAAAATTCCAACAGCCAGAGAACTTTGATGAAAACTGATGATATTGGCCATGGGTTCCTAGGATTTAGGACTCAACTGTATCACCTCTATGCCACCAAGTTTGGCCTTGAGGAACATGACACCCATGGCCACAAAAGAGAGGCCTTAATTTGAAGCACCTAAGACTTCCATACTTTTCGTTCCAGCATTGATATCGAGCAAAAGTACACATTTCCTAATGTTTTACTCTTCAACCCAAGCAATATTGATCTCCAGATCATAATGATAAATTAATTAATTGCATACTGACACCTAAGAGACGTCATGGAGAAGTTCATTAAATCAAGTAAGAGGCATTTGTCAAAAACTAAGATATTGTACAAGATCCGAGATACAACACCTCCATTAACGATGTGTCTGTGCCAACCATTGTGCGTTAGATTAAACATCTCTCCCAGAAGATACATACGCAGTAATTTTGAGAACATCAGTGATGCCAAGTATGCTCTCTCAAAGTTAAAGTCGCTATATTGTCAATTATCGCAAATATCATAAAGACAAATGTTTAAATCGTTAAGATGACATTGATTAGTACTGAAACCTCGAGAGTAACACCCAGCTTCACGTCAATCTCCACTGTATTCCCAGAATCATTTGTATCCCATCTCATGTGATTTGTCATGAATGCTGTCAGAAGAGAGAAATGTCACTATCATTCCAATAGAATGCTTTTATCCCACAAGTAGCTTAAAGCATAGAGAAAGCATCGACATGCAGCAGAAATCTTCCTGGAAACTACTGTCAAAGCTCTGGCATCAATGCATGTTATCAGCACCGTGTCTTATCATGATAACTAGGAACTCATAAACCATAATAAGTTCATATATCAAATACAGGTCTCACTGTTGATTAAAGGGGTCATGCAAGATATACATTTATAAAGTCCATATTATCAGGAAAATTGCTACTAAAATGAGAACTCAGAATTTACTTCCATTTGAAGAAACCAAGGTTCTTATAGCAGTCCAGACTGAACCACTTCACTACTAGGACAATTGCAAAGTAACTTAGTCTATATGTACCTGAAAAATGGTTGTTTTGGCGTTCCACGATCTTTGAACCCTTGAACTGCATATTATTTTTTGAATACATTTGCTAAGATGCTAAGATCAGAAATAGAGCATTACAAGCCCTTGAATGCATCATGCATAAAGAGAATTTCTCTAGATGTACGGTGAATGCATCTATATCACAGTATGTCACTTACAAGCTTCATTTTGTTAACCAGGAAAATCTGTTTACAGATATGTATTTCCGAAAGCTAGAGAGTATGTGGGTGGACATTTAAACTTTCAATGAAAATCCCAACATAAGAAAAATTATTATGATAAATTACACTATTTCTGAATGTTCCTATTGACCTTGGGTACGGTAAGTTAAACAGTTCATCCTCATAACATCCACATCTCCAGTTCCTTAATCATAATCTCTAGACAACAGAATCTCACCTTGCAAGAGAGCATCTCAACTTTACAATCTGTATCGGTCAAAGTCATTCTCAAATCCATTACTGGAGTTGCTTCGAAGTTCAGAAATTGGATTTTAGGAAGAGTACACCTTTGCATGTACACATACGTCAGAGTTTGTACGACGACAGAGAGGCACAACACAAAGGAATACTGGGGTCCAGAGAAACCGATCAATCATAAATTAGAAAGAGGGTGGAAGTGAAGAACCTGTAGGTGTTAGCATCGAGGAACTGCAAACTCTGAAGAGCTCTTGTGTTCAGTATAGCTTGAATGCCGGATGGATGACTCAGGAATTGACTGATGGGATATTGTTCATAATTCGGCAACCGAATGACTTGCTTCCTAGAAGCAGATAAATTGGCCGTCTTCGCAGCCGATTCTGACATTTCCACCCTGTGCATACTGATTATACCAAACCCTCCCCTGACCAAAATTCCAGAACCAAAAGAGCAAGAAGATGTACAGCAATCGAAGAAAGAAAGAGAGCCAGAAGTAGATATGAAGGCTCAATTTGACACCTGGAGCTGAAACCCTTCAAGGCAAAAGTGGCATGGGTCGAACATCCGGGTCGTGATCTGGCACTGAGCGGCTTCGCCATTGGAGGAGAAGCGAAAGAGGGGGCTTCGACCATATTAGCGCCAAGGAGCAATAGCAGAGGCTTTCTGAATACAACCCTCAATCCTTCCCTCCATCAACTTCTCTTCTGTGTGGTCTGGTCTCCTCCATCCTAATCCCAATCCCGTTTCCAGTCCCCAACATCGATGGTGCTCACACATTCACATTCCCGTTCACGGTCGCAGTCACGTCTTTTAACCACAAATACGGGAAGCGAAGATAGAGAGACGTTCGCAGTGCGGTGCACGTGAGACCCAGGAAGCACATTCCCACTTCTTTCCACGCGCGGCACGTCGAAAACCGAGATGAAGCACCGAGGATGACGTCAGGAGACTTAAGATGCTTTTTAGGATACAAGTACAACAGAGATACCGCAGCATCCTCAACTCTTCTTTTTTTTTTAATCGATCTTACTCTATCTCTATTTAACTTTCACTCTTAAATTTTTAACATGTCTCCTTACAGAATATAAGAGTCAAAACCCATACTTAAAATTAAATAATTCCCATCCAACCCCTAAGAATATGAGATTCGAAACCCTCACCTCTCCCTTTCATGTTGGAAAGGTGACCAAACCCTAATAATTAGGGTCCTCAACTTTAAACACATTTTTTGTAGAAAAATTAATTATTTTTATTTATTTTTATACAAAAAGAACAAATTATAGAAAGAAAGGGATCCAATTTGATTTTAGGTTAATGCGAGTGTTCATTACCCGTATCAAATTGTTGTATAGATTGAATCACCGATGTCTCTCAGGGGTACTTTTCCAGCCGACCGCATTTTCTTCCCGTTCTCCATGTTTCTTATGCTCAGGACAAAAAAAAGAAAAAGAAAAGCTGGTGGTCAATATTTATGGCTTCACCGGAGGCCTCTGTTTGGTATTCATTTTGTTATGTCATGCGGTGAGATCGCCAAAAGAAGAAACTTCAAAAGTTACTGGTTTTTTTTTTTTTTTTATGCTTGGTGTACTTTCCCAAAATCATTTAATTTTTTAGTCTCGTCCCCGAAAAACCAAGGCTCGGCGTTTCTGTAATCGTTGAGAATACAAAACGAGAAGGAAAAAAAAAAATCTGTGATTCTTCGTCTCTGATCTATGAGAAACCCAGCATAAAGTCATATGGGAATGAGAACAGGGCTCTTTGGTTGCATGCTGAAATGAATTTGCTTGGAATCCTCATCAACTTTACTTTATACAGAGATGTCAATCATTGATCCGTGACTTTTATTCTCAATTTGCATGTTCAGCTTCAAAGTCCACCGGGAGTAGAAAGAATGAGATCCGGTTAAAGCACAGCTACTGGAGACGACAGACATACTTATGATGACTTTTCTGAGTTTTCCATAATAGAATAGGCGAATCACATTTATAAGACGGGCACAAATGACTCCCCCTTCAAGTCCGCTGTAAGATCAGTTGCATCGACGTCATCTGTTTCGCCAAAGTAGTCCTCACGGGCATTGTTGGCCAACATTAAAGCGACCAACCAGAATAGGGATGAATCGAGGGAGAAAAAAGCACCGCCACCGAGGAGACCTGTCTTTGCAGTTGGACAATCGGTGTTGAGATCATGGTGAACATTGCGAGTCAGGTGGAGTTGCTCAGTGATGGTTGGCCACAGGAGAAATGTTGCTGCTAGTCCAGTCGAAAACCTTTTGTGAAGTTACATGGTCATATCCAGGAAACACAGGGAAACTTGATTAGCAGAGATGCTCTGTAGCGTCAGCTAATACAATGCACTTGACTACCTAACCCATCCGAATGCTCTCTTGTCATTGTGATTATTAATTTTTATTGAACCCTGACCCATCTCAACTCATCCTATCTACTGTTACTGCAAGATACTCAAGAACATAACTCATTGACAATTCATGTGCTATCCATAGACCAGAGCACAAATTTCCGGGTTCAAAGTTACACACGGCCAGTAACAGCTAGAAGCAATATGGAAATTTTCTGTCCTCTCCTCGGTAGTAATTGCCAAATTTTAGGAGCACTGACCATGACAAGGCTAGAAAAGAAAATTAGTTGATGTTTGCTCAAGGCTATTAAGCATTGAATGAACAACATTATGTTCAGCAAAAAAATTGGAATATTTAACTATGAACATAGAGACATTGCTTTTTACCAAAAAAAAAAAAAAAAAACCATAGAGACATTGAGTCTCCTGTGTCTACGTGATGCTAAGGCCGTCTGTTACTAAGAAATTTAAGGCTTCTGCGTTCTGTAAATCTAGAATTGCTCAACACACAATTATTATAAGGCAGATCCTGACAGTTAAAGAATGGGAACATCCACTTGGGCTTTCCTCAATGAAATTGCAGTTATATAATGATTAGTCAACCAAAAGATCATGCAGAATCAGAATGCTATGTAGCTTTAATATCAATAAAAGATGGACAGACGGTACTCAAGTTACTGTCTCAGTTACTCTATTCTCTTACAAATATCAAGTTAGATACCACTGAAAGCGCTTTACAAAACTTATTTCCTGGGTCCATTGCTTCTGAAAGCTTCAACTGTCAGGTTATGTAGGGGACTACAAGAACAATATTTTCCAGCTGACTTATATGAACTTTTTTATCAATGATGGGATACGTATCAAGAGAGTTCTTTCTAGAAGGAGCACAACACTTGATGTGTCTGGGCAAAGTTTTCCCAGTTTTTGCTGAAGTTAATATCAGGGCCAGTGGCCCTTTCAATTCTTAATTGCCTAAAAGTTGATTAGTGGATCGTCTGATACTTTAACCAAGAAATTGAACATGGCATCAGAATCCGATATTTTATCTGAGGGATTAATGTTTATGTGAGATTTAGAAGTTGTAAGATGTCTAAATAACAATGAATTGTTTCATGTCTTATAAAACCCACAATGAAAAGCATGAGACAAAAGGGTACCAGGGAGCACTTACAAAGCAATGTTGAAGAACATGACGAAGGTTGTATTTCGGAAGAAAGTAGACTGTGGGATAGACTTCCCCTCGTACGGATAAAACAGAGAAATGTAGCCTGCCACCGTAGATACGACCAGAAATACAACAGACAGGGATCCTAAGAGGACGGTTGGATCAGATGGATATTTGCAGATGACTACATCTTTTCCAGGAATAGGAGTCCCAGATGGGGGCTGTTCAGTTCATGAGGAGAAAGCACGTGTAAGAACCCCAGAAGCAATTTAAAATATAAAGAAAAAAGAGGAGTGCGGACTCATGGGCATGCTGGGGAGGAAATGGATGTGGTGTAGTCGATGCAAGTGGAGGTCAACCATTGGAATTTTTTCAACGATTCTTTCATTGCTCAATGCTGTGTGTTGAGACGATAGGAAAGTGGGAGGGCGTTGATAAGGTTGAACCGATGCCTAGTCATTAAGGCTGGGTTCATGAGATGGCCACCCCTCAACCTTAAAAGTAAAGATGATATTTTTCATGACGTATGGGCAGGAGAATAAATGTTGAAAATGAAGTTCACATTATCAGTTGTTCAATGCAAGAAAACTAAAGAAAGGGTGCGTCAAAGTCGAAGATGGAACATGGGAAGGTCGGAGGAAAACCTGCAGAACTTTGTTTTAACTAGGAACAACAACCGATAAAAAAGTAAAGGGTAAGAGTTTGTTTGCAGGCATCAAGGAGGAGGAGGAGGCACCTTCTTGTTCTCCGCAATGACACCAAATATGAAGGACAAAATCCCCGTAGTCACCACAATCACGGACATCTGCTTCATCGTGAGAGCCATTCTGCTGCAACCATGCAAAAGACATGATCGATTCATCATCATCATCATGTAGCAGGCGCTAAGAATAACCAAAAGCAAATGAATACATGGATACGAGTCTGCACCTACGTCTATGGCGGTGGCAGGGGAATATTTTGGAGAGGGCGTTCTTCTCTCCCTATGCCTCGGTCGTCACACCCTATGAAGAGGCCAAAACCTTTCCTTTTTATCTTGTCCCGTGGCCCCTCTCTCTTTCTCCATGCCTATATTTGGGACTTTCGTGTTGTCTAAAGGAGGGGAGAGGAGAGATGCCTGCTGGTATCTCGCCGGATCAGAAGCTCCGACCCTCTTCCATTTGGGATTCCTATTTATTCCTCATCTGCCACCTCCTCAACTCCTCTGGCATTTCGTCCCTTTCAAATGGTCTGTCCAATTATCCAAAACACAAATGCACCTTTGATTTTGTTTGTAATATTGTAATTACAGAGTTGTATTCACGGGTTTTCAACAAACTAGTTACATGGCCCGCATTTTGCGCTGGCATATATTGACAAACGTATTTTTGCATGTATGTGAATTTCTTTATGTTATTACTGTAAGGTTACTTTTAACATTTTTTTTTTTTTTTTTTTTTTTGGGTTGCTAATCATCAGGTGTAGAAAATGCTGAGTAAAAATGCTTTTCGAATTGGGCATGTGAAATAGGGCCTAAAGAGCTGAAGTCATTACTAGGTAAATGGAAACGCAATAAAATAAAATAAAATAAAACTAGAGTTTGAATACTAGTAGTTTCCCCACAAGTTCAATTATATTTCCCTATATTATCTTTTTTTAACTCAATTTCGAATTAAGAAAAATAAAATAAAAAATAACAATGAATGTTTCAAATCATTTATTACGTTATTTTTCTTAATTTGTTTTCAACTAAATAAACTATATCATTTGTTTCATTCCTAATAAAACAATATTCTTAAAGTATTGTTGAATTAAATAAACTATATTATTTATTTCATTCGTAGTTAAATGAATTTGGTTGCATTCAAGAAATGCATCATTTTGAAGAAAAAAAAATCGTATCGTTCATTTCATATACTTCATTTTTAGTTTGATCAATTTTATAATTTGAAATAAACTTTATCATTTATTTCATTCTTAGTTAAAGAGACTAGCTTGAATTAAATGAAATATAAAATTGAAAGTGCTTTCTCTTTATCCTTTTTCTTTTCGAAATTTAAAGTCAATAAAATAGATATTTGGGATAACAAGTTCATAAACTTATGGACAGAATTCAGATCGCGTGGTGAACTTATGCCACATGGCAAACATAAGATTGAACACCCACGAAGTGAAACACCACGTGGCAAGCATAAAAGCGATCAAGCTCTGACTTTAACATGTGTTTATGCACAAATAATAATTTCCAATATGAATTTAGACCAGAAAATGTATATAAATTGTATTTAATTTCAGTAAATGTAGAACAATCTTTAATTACAATCTTGAATAGAAGATGTCCTCTAACGTTCTCTTCTCTCGAGTCTCGTGCATGATATAATGATCTCAATGGCTTGATCTCAAATCGAACATCACCAAATTTGAATCCTTTCCATGAATTGGACTTGAAGGCCTTGATGGCTTGATCTTAAGTCAAAAATAGTTGGAGTCTTTGTAACTTGAAGCCGTTACATGGCTTGATCTCAAGTCAAAGATGGTCAGGGTTTTGATGACTTGAATCAAAGAGTTTTGTGTTTTGAAAAAGTTTTGGTCTTTAAGGAATTGACAACTTTGTAGACTTTCACTATATATTTGTCTACTGGGGGTATCGAAATAAACAGAGGAATTTCCAACTGTAGATAGGAATTTTTTATTCTCGTGCTTCAACAATATCAACATAATTTATG
The DNA here is from genome assembly GCA_017140325.1 of Eucalyptus leucophloia subsp. euroa. Taxonomy (NCBI): domain Eukaryota; kingdom Viridiplantae; phylum Streptophyta; class Magnoliopsida; order Myrtales; family Myrtaceae; genus Eucalyptus; species Eucalyptus leucophloia. The sequence goes on along the minus strand of CM029470.1, from coordinate 60,946,274 downwards.
TACTCGATTAAGTTATAAAAGTTCGAGGATGATAAATCCCTAAACAAATGATAATTGATTGAATATTGGCCATGCGACACAATTATGTTTTGTGGTTTGCCATCTATGTTTACTTAGTAAATAATTTGGAAAACGTTCTCTTAATTCCAGCTGATGCTAATACTAATTGAGAAAGCTGTCATGGCTTCTCCTATTCATGAAATCTGTAGTCTAGTAAGGATGTAGAGTCCGTTTGGTTCGGCCTTGGGGAAATGCCTTTGGCCAAATGCAAATATCTTTAGGGTAAAGGGGTTTTCGGGAATGCTCGAACATTTGACAAATTACACATTGGAAAGTGGCTTGTGTAAAAATACCGTTTGGCAAAACTTATTACAAATGGGCTTTTGCTTTTAATTTAAAAAAAAAAAATCTGAAAATCAAATCCGGCGGCCGGCGGTGCCGGACGGCCAGATCTGGCCGCTTGAGGTCACGACCTCAGGCGATGCCGTCGCCTCAACCTTAGGCTCCTAGAGGCGCAGAGGCCAAATTTGGTGGCCTAAGGTCACGCAGACCCAAGCGGCGCGACCTCAGGCGACACCGTTGCCGCCTGGAGGCGCGACCTCAGGCACTTGAGGTCGTAGAGGCCAGATCTGGCCTTCGGACCGCCAGATCTAGCGGCCTGAGGTCCGCGCCGCCTGGGTCACGCGTCACGCCACCCGCAGACGATGGTCACCGGGGACGTGCGACCCTCAGGTGGTGGTGGCGGTGGCTACCGGAGAAGCCCGGTGGCTGGGAAGAAGAAGAAGAAGAAGAAGACAACCAAGAAAGAGAAAGATGAACAGTAGGCATGGCATTTCCCAAATGCCGAATGCTCAATGCTGCCCTTTCCCAGCTTTTAGCATTTAGCATTCGGAATGCTCATATTTAGGCAAAAGAGCTTTCAAAAACTTTGCCAAACACCAAAAATTTCCCCCAAGGGGCTTTGGGGGCCCAAAGCCCCTTGGGAATGCCCAACCAAACGGGCCCGTAGTTTTTCATAGCTAATTAGAGATGGAATTAATGTAGGGTTTGTTTGATGAATGAAGTTTGCTGATAGTTAGTGAGAGACCATTAAATATAGCAATAATGCGTATCAACACAATTTGGATTTAAAAAAAAAAAGGATATATATAAAAGATTATAAGTGTCGGTAATATTAAATACTGTTAGTAAAAGTAAATATTAATTTAGTGATCCTTGAAAAGCTAGATGGTAAAATACGATTGATCTGATGCTGCGTGGGCATTTAGTATTTAGTTGCTGTCTTAAACCGAATAGTATAGCAACGGGTGAGGTAGGTCCAAACTTCTTTCAAATTCTTTTGAGAAGAAAATGATTTATGTAATCAGTAGATTTCTAGTAATATAGCTCGGCAACCATCTAATTGCCATATGATATTTCATTGGAATGAATTGCCCATACCTGAAATAAAGAGAAATGTTGGTTTAGGGCCTTTTTTCTTTTTTTAACTTAACGAAAAAGAGCACCAATCGCCACTACATGAGTAATAGAATCACTTACATAAATATATAAATCCATATAGTTGTGGGTGGTGGGGTTAGAGCAAAGACAAGTACGTACAAAGAAAAAGAAAATAAATTGATGGTTGCGTAGAAAAAGGAACGGGTAGTTGTTATTTGAGAAGAACAAGTGGGTGGTTGAATTGCGGATGAAATTCAATTGGTAATTCTTTCTTATTATTTCATTAAAATTGGTTTTGGAAGGTATAAGATCCGACTTAGTTGAGTTATTTTATTTTCTATACTATTACTCATTTTGTCACTAAAAATACTTTCTTTTATCCTCACGAATCAGATAATGCCATGTTATATCATATGGTCATATTAGTACTATTTACTTTGTTTGTTGGAGTTGTAGGAAATTCTTTTGCTTTTAATCAAGAAAGAATTCATTTGGATATATTATCTAAATTGTTTAATCCTTCCATAAACCTTTTACATCTTAATTCACATAATTCTGTGGATTGATATGAATTTGTGGCAAATGCATGTTTTTTTGTCAGTATAGCTTCTTTCGAAATATTTATAGCGTCATTTTTATATAAGCCTATTTATTTATCTTAATAAAATTTAAACTTACTAAATTTGTTTTATAAAAGAGGTCAAATAGAATTTTAAGGGACATAATAAGAAATGTGACATATGATTGGTCATTTAATCATGGTTACATAGATGCTTTTTATACAATATCATTAACTCAGGGTATAAGAGGGCTAGCTGAACTATTTTTTTTTTTTTGGATAAACGAGTAATTGATGGAATTACAAATGGTTTCGGTGTTACAAGTTTCTTTTTCAAAGAAGGTATTAAATGTGTAAGGGTGGTCGCATCTCTTCTTCTCTCTTATTATATTTACCTTTTTTATTAATTTTTTTTATTAATTTTATTCCTTTTGTATTTTTAAAATTTGAATTTTTTTTATAAGTTCCATTTTTTTCATAAAAATGAAATAATTAATAAATATCTTTCTTATTTTTTCAAACCATAATAAAAATGGATCTTTTAAAAATATTTCTAACTTCTAATTCTCTTTATTTTTTGAGAAAAAACTACCAAAAATCCCAAATTTTACTCAAAGTGACAAATTTACTCCAAACTTTTTTTGTGACATGAAAAAGCCCAAACTTTGCAAATTTGTGACATATTTATCCCGTCAATGGCATTTTCATCTTCTTTTTTTTTTTTTTTTTTTTTTTATGTTTTTCCTTTTTCTTTTTTTCTTCTTCTTCTCTCTTCCCTCCGCCAGCCATGGTGGAGTCGGAGAGGGAAGCCGAAGTTCGGCGAGGGTCGCCCTTGTCGGCATCGAGCAAGGGTCGCCCTCGCCGGGTTGGCTAGGGAGAGGACAGCCCTCGACTAGGTCGGGTGAGGACACCCCTTGCCCGACGCCAACGAGGGCCTAGTGAGGGGTGCCCTCGCCGGACTTGAGCAAGGGCATGGGGAGGGAGGCCCTCGCCCAACGCTAGCTTGGGCCTAGCAAGGGCACCCCTTGTTAGACTCGGGTGAGGGGTGCTCAACCCAGCTAAGGGCCACCCTTGCTTGACGCTAACGAGGGCCGCCCTAGCCAACCCAAGCGAGGGCGACCCTTGCTCGATGCCAGCTTCCCTCTGCTAGCTCCACCATGGCCAGCGGAGAGAAGAGAGAAGAAGAAGAAAAAAATTTTAAAAAGTAAAAAGACCAAAATACCCTATAGTTTAGGGTAAATATATCACACAGATAGAAGTTCAGAGTCTTTTGTGTCACGAAAAAAAGTTTTAAATAAATGTGTCATGATTGACAAAGTATGGGGTTTTTTATGTCGCAAAAAAAAAAAGTTTGGGGTAAATTTGTCACTTTAGGCAAAGTTTGGGGTTTTTTTTTGTGGTTTTTTCCCTTATTTTTATTCATATCCATATAAGAAGTTTTATAAACTTGGCTATCTTTATAGAATGTCTCTTGAAAGTTGAATTCATCCCTTATTTTTTCCTTTTCATTCACTCGAATCTCTTCCCTTTCATCAATTTTGTTTAGATCCTCCCTTTCTTCCAAAAAAAGGGAAGGAAGAGGATGTTCTTCGGCGGATCCCTCTTGTTCCTATTCAGTCCCCTTCCTTTCGAAAGTTATTTCTATTTCTACATTTGTTTCTTCCTCGCCTTCCCTCCTTTCTCCTATTTCTGAGGTTTTCATGTGACCAATTAATTTACTAACAAAACTACTTGTTACAAATAATATATTGCTGTTGCATCGAAATATATAAAATGTTGACTAATCTGGCTAACATTGAACTTGGTAAAATTATATAATTGAATAATTGAAAAATGAAATTATTCAAGAAAACACATTAAATGTTAAGATTAAGCATTGAATTTCTAATATTAGATCCATAATCAAAAGAGTGTTTGTGATTGTTTTAAAAGTTAGGACAATTATTGTATGAGATTTACCCAATACTAGATGCAGAGGTGCATGATAGATCGATATGGATATCATGAGCCGTCCCGCAATAAAACCCACTGTTGCTGATACATTCTTCTTGGTTCCTTCTTCACCTTCTTCCGGAACTCGAGCTCGAAGAAGGAAGAGATAAAAGAGCCTTTATGGAGAATGTAGTTAGAAATCCATAATAAGGTCCAACCATAATGACCGAATTATTATGTTCATGCATAAGGATACTTTGGATTCCCTCTAGTAGAAAAGAAATCAAAATCATTCCAAACCTCCATTTTTCTTTTTCTATTTCGATTTCTTTGATGGATTATTATATAATGATCTTTTAACTTTCCGTATATATGAATAGAAAGATATAAACTAGAAACGACATATCTTATGTCAATGGACACCAAAGGGGTATTACTCTTCTTTTTTTAACATATAATGATGAAAGAGGGAGAGACATCAAAAATGTGATGTCTCTCTTAATAATAATATTAGATAAAACTCTCTTCTTCCTTTTAACTTTTCTTTTGAAATTTAGAATAGCAACTAAATTTCAAAAAGAAAATAACGAATAAAATAGCACGTGAATCTAAAGGTCGACATTTTGGTGAAGCTCACGGTATATAAGGGTAGAATGGTTGAAATAGATTTAATTTTGACCAAAGGGAAATTCATTTATAGCGGGGATTAAATAAAGTTAAATTCAATGATAATCCCCACGGTACTCCCACCCGACTCAGCATGCTCATTGGACCGGCCCAAGAAATCGGTTCAGGCCGGGCCCAATACTTTTTCGCAGAAGGTGGTGGTCGTAGCCGGTAGGGTTGGAATTAGGACATCGCTGAAGGAGGAGGAATCCTTCATCCGGGTCGGTTCCATCGGGAACATTCCGATCCACCACCACCGGTTTAATCGAGTTATAATCCCTACCCCCGTTCGACCCACCACCATCACCACCATCACCACCTTCTCCTCCGTCTTCTCCTCCTTCTCTCTCTCTCTCAACCCCTGCAAAAACCTCGTAAGCCCGCCCCCTCTCCCTATCAAACCCGGTGGAATACGCAACGATACAACACGACGCCGCGCCCCCCGCAATTCCATCCCAGTAGAGCGCTCTCGAGAGAGTCCCGGCGCGCGCAGCCCGATCGAGAAGGAGGGACCGCCGCCATGGAAGAACCGACGAGGCAGCCCCCCGCGGCGGAGGAGGCGCGGAACGAGGAGGAGGAGGCGGTGGCCAAGGCTCAGAGCCTCATGGACAGGGTCACCGCTTCTCCCGACAATCCCAGCCCTGCCCTCCTCCACGCTCTCTCCTCTCTCATCGAGACCCACGAGTGCCGGTACCGCCACCGCTGCCACCCTCCTCCGTTCTTCTTCCCCTTGGTGCCCCCACGTGCTTCTGGGCATTCCTTCTTTACAATCAGTTCATCGCTGAATAGTCTTTTCTGGGCTTGTTCGGCGCCCATATTGCAGATACTTGGAACGAAGTGATCAGTCCTCCAATAATGCTCGCTCCACTCACACCATTGGGCGCCTCGGCAATCTACTCCGCGTAAGTTGGGACATTCTTTACCTTCCTAGTTCCCTCGAGACGTACGTGCATTGCGGTGAAGACTCCTTGGCACTGAGAGCATTCCCTTTCCACGTCCCTTTTTGAGAATTCTCCTGTAATTGCTCCTTCATGTCCATGCAGGACAACGATGAATTCTTCGATTTGGTGTCTTCCAAGTACCTCTCTGAAAATACCTTCTCCACCTCAGTCCAGGCAGCTGCTGCTAGGCTTCTTCTGGCCTGTTCGCTCACTTGGGTGGTATGATTTATCTGTCCTTCCCACCCGGAGATTCCTGTGCCTTTCCACTTTTAACTTCGACAGTAGTTTCCCTTTTTATTTTTTTATTTATTTGACAAGCTATATTAAATGGAACACAGTATCCCCATGTTTTTGAAGATGATGCTTTGGAGAACATAAAACGCTGGGTGATTGATGAGCCGGCTGACGATTCTAAGTTCAAGTTTGATGCTGGTAGAAGGGAGGCCTCGGACAATGATATGTTGAGGACCTATGCCACCGGACTTCTTGCACTCTCTTTGTCCAAGTATGCTTCTTGAATTTAGTGGCTTATGTGGGGTTAGCTACTGCAGTCATTATCCATTTTTTCCCATTTTGATAGTTCTAACTTTTATGATTGATTAGTGGTGGTCCATTGGTGGAGGATGTGTTGACTTGTGGACTGTCTGCCAAGCTTATGCATTATCTTCGTGTACGGGTCCTTGGAGATGCTGGACAGAGAGATACTACTCATCTGGCAGAGAGCAAAAGTACTTCTGTGTTGAATTCTGTTAGAGGTAGAGAAGAAAGTCGGGGAGAGTGCGGCAGGTTGTGGAAGTGCCGCATTCAGAGGATGTTGGGCTGCCAGACGAGAGATGCTTGGAGGATCAAGCTTCTGAAAGGGAACAGGATGGAGGCAGTGGTTGGCAAGCCTGTGGAGAAGATAGCCGAATTGCTAGGGAACCTCTTGATAGTCTGGTCAATGAGAAGTCAAAATCTGGAGATCTTGATGAAAGTGGTAGGGATGAATCTTCAAGGCGTAGAACACATCGTGGATGGGCAAAATCGAGAGGGAAGGGGAGGGTTGGTGAAGGAGCGGTGGAGAATGAACAAGTCTTGACCTCTCCTGGATCGGGTACTCGGTTAGGTGTTGGGAGGAGTATTAAAGACAAGAGCTCCTCAAGACATGTTGATGTGAAAAAAGTACCTGATACCCGGAAATTAGCAACTCGAGGTGCTGGTGGTTTGTCCTCAGAAAGAGATGATCTTATGGAGCTAATTGGAGATTGCAAAGTTGGTAGTCGAGATATCTCTGATCTTGTGAAGGCAGCAGTCAGAGCAGCAGAAGCTGAAGCGAGAGAAGCAAATGCACCTGAAGAAGCCATTAAGGCAGCCGCCGCCGCTGCTGAAGTCGTCAAAAGTGCAGCTTTGGAGGTACTCTGGCATCTGCAATTGTCTCTGATTTCCCTAATTGTGGAGGAAAAATTTCAACTTGCAGTTTGTAATGTTATTACAATTTTCATTTGCTTATGCTTAGGCACTTAATACCAAAAATGATGAAGAAGCTGCAGTTTCGGCGGCTTCAAGAGCTGCATCTACAGTCGTTGATGCTGCTCGTGCTGTAGAAGCCTCCAGGTTAGTGATATCAACTTTATCTGTGATTTCATAGTTTCTCCATTAGTGTAGGCTGCACTCTAGTAATAAGGCTGCCACTATTTTTCTAGTCTGTTCAGTTCTTTGAATTCAGTCCATGGTTCATCCCCTACAGGAAATCTATCATCATTGCGGTTGAATCGACTGATCAAGGTGGTATGGACGTAATAGATGAAGATGTTGAATACTTTATTCCTGACATGGAGTCCTTGGCACAGCTGCGAGAAAAGTACTGCATCCAGTGCCTAGAACTTTTGGGAGAATATGTTGAGGTTCTTGGGCCTGTATTGCATGAGAAGGGTGTTGATGTCTGTCTTGCATTGCTTCAGAGGAGCTCCAAATATAAAGAGCCTTCGAAGATTGCAGTGTTTTTGCCTGATGTGATGAAGTTAATATGTGCTTTGGCAGCTCATCGGAAATTTGCAGCCCTGTTTGTGGACAGGGGTGGCATGCAAAAACTCCTTTCTATTCCTAGAATTGCTCAAACCTTCTTTGGTCTTTCCTTTTGCTTGTTTACTATTGGTTCGATTCAGGTGATTCTTTAAGCACTTGATTTGCATGATTCTTCTGTTACTGGGTCAAGGCTGTGGTTTTAAAGATGTCATTAACCTTAATTTATAACATATTCATCTCTTTTGGGCTGATCTTTTTAGGGCATTATGGAACGAGTGTGTGCCCTTCCTTCAGATGTTGTGCGCCAAGTTGTTGAGTTAGCCATTCAGCTTCTAGAATGCCCCCAGGATCCGATGGCACGAAAGAATGCAGCCTTGTTTTTTGCTGCTGCTTTTGTTTTCAGAGCGGTCCTTGATGCTTTTGATGCTCTGGATGGTTTACAAAAAATACTAGGTGTCTTAAATGATGCAGCCTCAGTAAGATCTGGAGTTAATTCCATATCACTAGGACTATCTGGTTCAAGTTCACTTCGGAATGACAGATCACCTCCAGAGGTGCTTACATCATCCGAGAAGCAGATAGCTTATCACACATGTGTTGCTTTACGGCAATATTTTAGGGCACATCTACTGTTGATTGTGGATTCAATTCGTCCATCTAAGACTAACCGCAATGCTCCCGGAATATTTCGAGCATGAGGGCAGCCTACAAGCCCCTTGACATTAGTAATGAGGCTATGGATGCTGTATTCCTACAATTGCAGAAGGATCGGAAGTTGGGTCCTGCTTTTGTGAGAACACGGTGGCCAGCAGTTGATAAGTTCTTAGCCTGTAATGGACATTTGACCATGTTAGAATTGTGTCAGGTAATTGCCTTATGTTCTGCCTTAACCTTCTGTTCTTTTTGTGGGCATTCAATGCATCTTATTTTTCTATGCTCCCTGTATTCAGGCCCCACCGGTTGAGCGCTATTTGCACGATTTGCTTCAATATGCCTTGGGTGTTCTGCACATTGTTACACTGGTACCTCAAAGTCGTAAAATGATAGTGAATGCTACATTGAGCAATGAGCGTGTTGGCATTGCAGTTGTATTGGATGCTGCAAATATTGCTAGTACTTATGTGGATCCAGAGGTTAGTGATCATTTAATACTTCAATGTCGATATCACTTTTATTTGTCTTTATGGTGACAAAAATCTGAGTCATGAACCTTTCTTTCCTAGTAATTCTTATGCATTATTCCTGCAGATCATACAGCCTGCTTTGAGTGTGCTAATTAATCTCGTGTGCCCTCCGCCTTCAATTAGCAATAGACCTCCTATGCTTGCACAAGGTCAGCAGTCTGCTGCTTCCCAAAGCTCCAATGCCCTTGCCATGGAATCTAGAGATAGAAATGCAGACCGCGGTATCACGGATCGGATTGCTTCTGTGGCCATCCAGAATGATTTAAGGGATCGGAATGGTGAATCTAGTGGGGTTGATAGAGGTTGCACAATGTCATCTGGGACTCAATCTAGCACAGCTCCTTTGACACCTGTTTCTGCATCAACTTCAGGATTGGTTGGAGATCGTAGAATATCTTTAGGTGCTGGAGCAGGTTCTGCCGGTCTTGCTGCCCAGCTGGAGCAAGGATATCGTCAAGCAAGAGACGCTGTCCGTGCTAATAATGGCATAAAGGTCCTTCTGCATCTCCTCCAGCCACGAATATACTCACCTCCTGTTGCTCTTGACTGCATACGTGCTCTGGCTTGTCGTGTTCTACTTGGTTTAGCCAGAGATGATACAATTGCACACATATTAACAAAGCTCCAGGTGAGAAGTTTTGTTTCTCTGCACTTGCAGATTATACATTTAGTCATTTGAATATTATGCCGCTGATGCTTAAACTGCAAGTTGTTGTTTATATCCTGAGATGTGGATTCTGTCAGAGTGTTTTCTGTATCATGTGCAATTTTTGAACACATTTAATCACTTTGAATTTGCACTTTCCTTAGTACACAGAAGTGCTGCTGCCCTTGTCTCCAAATGTTGGATAATTGTTTTGCAGAGTTTCCGAGGCCTTGACTCATGGAAGCTATGAGTCAGCCACCAATAATTCTGTGACGGATAATTGTTTTTCGATCCAAAGTTCGAATTCAGTTTGTCAACAGATACAATATTCAATTTCTCGTGTAATATGGAATTTATTTGATTTTTGTTCATAGGTTGGGAAAAAACTGTCAGAGCTTATTCGAGATTCTGGAAGCCAGACACTTGGGAATGAGCAGGGTAGGTGGCAAGCTGAACTAGCCCAGGTCGCCATTGAACTAATAGGGGTAAGCGAATGATATTCCTCATCTCAACGTATGTCAACAACTGCATATGTCAGGGATGCAAAAAATGCATAATGCTCCCACGTGTGATATTGTTTATTATAGCAAGATTTTAATAATGTGCACGTGTTTTTAAGTTTCAATAGTCAGTGAGTCTACTTGATCCCAACTCTGTTAGTGACCCAATTTGATAAATTCTCGGGACATCCCAAGTAAGATCTTATTTTTTTTATGCAAATTTGTTTATGAACATTTTAATTTGCATTGTGTACATACTTACTTTAATAGATGGTGAAAACATGAATCAGGTGTATGAGCTTACAACTTTGATAGTGTATTCGTTTGAGTTTTTTGAGTTCCAGCTTGATAAAGATATTTTTACCTCTTTATTAGCAGGCAAACTATGTAGAAACTCTTTGTTGTTAGCTTTCTATATGTCAATACTTTCCGTGCTTGGCATGTAAATCTTGTATTTCGTGAAAGTTTTGCTGGAAGCCCTGATCCTTTAACCCTTTTTACGAAATGCAATGGACTCCAGAACCTCTTGATTAGTAAAATCAAAATCTTAAACTATACCACCCCCCCAAAAAAAAAAAAAAAAAAAAAAAAAAATCTAAGCCATCGTACTGGGTTTCGAATACGCGATTACGCGATTATTGGCTAGTCAGCAGCTTGTCACTACTTAAGAAAAAACAGAGATCTGATTTTTTTTTTTCAGAAGATTTAAGACTCGTGTGCACTAATGGCAAGGTTTACAAACTGATTGCATTCCATATACAAGGTTACTTTTTCCGAAGTAATTCTAAATAGTGATAAGCAAAACTTTTAAGGAGTGAACACTATGGATACCCATATTTAATTGCTTATATAGTGCTTGATGAGCCCATAGGGTCTCTACATGTACCTGCTTTCACTACTCGTGATTACTCATGCCCAAAAACGGCCATAATGTTTTAATGATGGATACAGAGAAAAGAGGAAAGGTTTTATCCCTGCTTGGCTGGGTAGCTATTTAGAATTCAAGTAAATTGTGGCCAGCATCTAAGTGTACCATGTGGCATTGTAAAAGGAATATGAAACAGATTAAGGTGATCAAAATTGTGTAATAGCTCATGCATGTTGTGAAATCCTTGCATCCCCAACAACATAGACACACAGAGAAGCAGGGAGGGAGACAGAGAGATCAGGGGCTCGCCAGCTCTGGGATAGCTCCCATGTCTCGTTTCCAAATTCCCTCGGGTCAAAAAAGGAGAAAGGAATCCTGGTTGGAATGCAAGAGAGGATCCTGATGGAGTTTTTTTTTCCTCTTCTTCTTTTTAGTTTCCATATGATGCATCTTGTTCCAAATTACTCAAATTTGCTTTCATTGCGAAGCACAGTTATATCGTAATTTTGTTTATGCATATGTAGATTGTGACAAATTCAGGGGCGTGCTAGTACGTTGGCAGCTACAGATGCTGCAACCCCTACCTTGAGGCGCATAGAACGAGCAGCTATTGCCGCTGCCACTCCTATTACTTACCACTCCAGGTTTGTTTTTCTTTTAAGTGAACTCTATATTTTGTTAATGTCAATGATTAATGTCATGTTAATTTAGCCTCCGAATTGTCTTGCCCAACCAATATCAGGGAACTTTTACTCCTTATCCTTGAACATCTGCAAGCGTGTGGTTTGGGTGGGAGTGCTGCTATGCTGCAGAAAGAGGCTCAACTGACTCCTCTCCCATCGACTGTCGCCCCAGCATCTCTTTCATATACAGCAGGCACCCAAGAATCAGCCTCTGTACAGTTTCAGTGGCCCTGTGGTCGCACCCACGTGGATTTCTATCTGAAAAGTCAAGATTCTCTGAACATAATGATATTTCCAGATTGAGATGTGACTCAGCAGGATCTTCAATACGGAAGAAACCGCTGGTTTTCTCACCTAGTTTTGGTTCACAATCAAGGCAGCTGTCTTTCCATGATGGGAGTTCACAACTTAATAAGAAGCTATCCAGTGTCATAAAACCACCTGCACAAGTAATTGTACGTGAAACTCCATCGGAAGCTATGGGGAAATCTTTTGTAGATACTGATCCCCAGTGTAAGACTCCTATCATTTTGCCAATGAAGAGGAAACACCATGAGATAAAAGATAGTGGCTTTGCAATACCTGGGAAGAGGTTACAAACCGCTGAGCATGGGCTGTGCTCCCCTGCTTGTGTAACACCTCATTCCTTCCGTAGAAATGGTACATCAACTGATTCCTCTGGGTTTTCCACCAAACTCAACTAACAGGGACTTACATGACCGATCAACATGTCTTTTATCTGATGTGGATGACAGTCCATATGTTAATTGTCAAACAGGTCACACGACTTTCACTGACCATGGGTTACTGAATGATCCCCATTCTAGCAATAACATAGAGAGGTTAACTCTGGATTCTCTGGTTGTTCAATATCTGAAGCACCAGCATCGGCAGTGTCCTGCTCCAATTACTACTCTTCCACCTCTCTCACTCTTACACCCACATGTTTGCCCTGAACCAAAGCGGAGTCTTGATGCTCCATCAAATGTAACAGCGCGTCTTGGCACACGGGAGTTCAGAAGTGTGTATGGTGGAGTCCTTGGAAATCGCAAAGATCGTCAATTTGTTTTCAGTAGATTTAGACCATGGCGAACATGCCGAGATGACAATAGTGGTCTCTTGACTTGCATAGCTTTTCTTGGGAACTCTTCTCATATTGCAGCTGGTAGCCATGGTGGAGAGCTCAAAGTCTTTGACACCAATACCAATAGTGTCTTAGACAGCTGCACAAGCCACCAGCAATCTTTGGTGCTTGTTCAGTCACATGTCTCAGGCGATACACAGCTGCTGCTCTCATCAAGTATTCAGGATGTTCGCTTGTGGGATGCCTCTTCTATAGGGAATGGACCATTACATCCATTTGAAGGGTGCAAGGCTGCTAGGTTTAGCAATTCTGGGAGCCATTTTGCTGCATTATCATCAGATTTAAACAATAGAGATATTCTCTTGTATGATATCCAGACCTATCAGATGGAGCTAAAATTGTCGGACACAACTTTTGGTTCTTCAGGTCGGGCGCACATGTATTCTCAGATACACTTCAGTCCATCAGATACAATGTTGCTCTGGAATGGTGTATTATGGGATCGGCGAGTTTCTGGCCCTGTTCATCGATTCGATCAATTCACAGACTATGGGGGTGGTGGCTTTCATCCTGCTGGCAATGAGGTAACTAAACGCTTGTATTGTCTTTCTGTGCATGCTGGTTTATGTAAGTGCAGAAAATTAATTAGCTGATCACAACTTCACATTACTGGTAAACATTATAGCTTCTTTGTTGAGGAGTGAAGGTGCTTTGCTCTCTCTGTCTCTCTCTCGCTCTCTCTCTCTCTCTCTCTCTCTCTCTTATGTGCACATGTCCACTTGTGATTCTGTAATTATGGAGTGAGGGAACCTGGGATATACAAGCTTGTGATATGAATTCGATCGTGTGAGACAAGTTAACCATAGAATTCCTATGATGTGTGTGGGCGTTGTTGTCTTCTTTTCAACCCTATGCCTTTGTTATAAAATAATTTTTTGGTGGGACTTGCCTTCAAGTTACAAAGGGCTGGTACTGATGCTTAGATAGCAACTCCTTGGCATACGTTTATTGTGCCCTTAAGTTAAGAGTGGTTGGTCCATTATGCTCATTTATCTTGTGTGTAATATACACGCACTTGTTGGTGATCACACTTAAGTTTGGTTGCATTGCAGTAGTTGATTACTTTCTATGATCTCGTTCCTATTTACTCAAAACACATGCGAGTCTGCTCGGCTTTATTTTGCTTACCATCTAAGCTTTTGCGACGATCCCATTGTTACAGGTCATAATAAACTCTGAGGTGTGGGATCTACGGAAATTCAGACTGCTCCGGAGTGTTCCTTCCCTGGATCAAACAGCAATAACATTTAATGCACGTGGTGACGTAATTTATGCAATCTTGAGGAGAAACCTTGAGGATGTAACGTCTTCTGTTCATACTCGTCGTGCCAAGCATCCTCTTTTTGCAGCATTTCGCACAGTTGATGCGGTCAACTATGCTGACATTGCAACTATTCCAGTAGATCGCTGCGTCCTTGACTTTGCAACAGAACCGACGGATTCATTTGTCGGGTTGATCACAATGGATGATCAAGAAGAGATGTTATCTTCTGCGAGGGTCTATGAGATTGGTCGACGGAGGCCTACGGACGTGACTCTGATCCTGATGATGCTGAGAGTGGGGAAGATGAGGAAGAAGATGACGACGATGCTGATGTAGATCCTATATTGGGCTCGGGTCTAGATGGTGATAGTGATAGTGACCCTGATAATATGAGCAATGACGATGATAGTGTGAGTGATCTTGATGACGATGATGAGGAAGATGGGGATTTTATAATGGATGGTTTTGACTTTGATGGTGGACCTGGATTATTGGAAATTGTGACAGAGGGAGATGACGATGACGACGACGGAAGTCAGCTGGTTGAATCTTTCAGTAGTGATGATGAAGAGGATATCGTGCGCAATGGCTTTGGCTTCTAATTGTTGCCAAACCTTGCTGTAAAACATTTTCCATATGTTTAGATAGTATGATTTTTTTTTTTTCTTTCGGTTGAAGTAACTGAAAGGCGGAGGAGGCATTTTGTTTTTGATATTATTCGGATAGGTGAGGGTGAATGAATTATGTAAGTATTCAGTATCTCATGCAAAATACCGACCTATCCATCACGAGTCTGAATTATTTCAAAACATGAAAGGATTAATTGCAATTCTCTTGTTCAGATCTCCGCACGACACGATTACGCTGGCAATGGTAGCGATTCCTTCCTCGAACCAAGTGAAGTCACCGGGAGGTACTGAGACGATCACTGGTCTTACTCTTGGGACACATGTAGCTGTCATCGTCTCATGTGCGATAAATGAAAGGGTTCTTGTGCACACCCTTTATAGTTAAGCTCATTACACTAATGAAACTGCTCTCTTGATTTTACTCTCCCTCAGACATCCCTCTGTACTATGCACGCGGCGACCCTTGTGATAAATTCTCATTGAGAAATCCTATGTGGCATACACGTCAAGGAATTTCAATCACAAATTCACTGCTTGGCCCACTCTCAATCATAAACAAATTAAAAACTGGCTTCTATGATATTTCTTATTACCAAGATGGTGTATCATGAAATCTGAAAGCACTTCAATCTGGAAGTTCGTGCGCACCAGTTAGTCAAAACTTGAGCCGAACCCATTGCATAAACTCCCATCTCCTTTAATAAATAGAGGAGAAATCATGTTACACATCAATTGCATATGATACAACGGCATTATTTAGTGAGTTGCTTGTGTTATCAAGAATCAAACTAATGGTGATGTACCATTTCCAACCCGTGCTCATGTCCATCCATTCTCTGGGCTGAGAGATTTAACCCGGATCCTCATTCTCATTGTCCGATTTCATTTGGCAAAGGGACAAGACCAGAAATGTCCAAGTTACAAGTGGCTAATCGTAAAAAATTAGTTTACTGAAATACGCCAAAATCAAGGAGCACCATACAATTGTGTCAAAGAACAGCCTGGTTATAACACCATTACTAAGTCCTCTCATGGGGAGATTCTAAGTGGATACGAGGGAAAAACGAGGTTTTCCTGATATTGTTGAGACCGCAGAAGAGCATAACTACCCGCTCCAATCCCGCTCCAAAGCCCCCATGCGGAGGTGCCCCATACCTGCACAAAATCACCAATTATGCTGACTCGTCAGAATGGAGAAAAAATCATGTTCACTCTGATTAAGTAGCTAACCAAGAACCGGATTTGGATCATCAAGGCTTTGATAAGCTAACGCAACCATTTCATCAGTGATAGTGCAATAAACCAACCGTTTACAGGAGAACAAAGGTGACCAAACTGAATAACCTGAAAGAGTCGATGTATGTTTCAATAGTCTTCACATCAATTCCACATGCCTCTGCACGTTTGGTAAGGAATTCAGGAACATGGACACGCTGAGCTCCTGAGATAATCTCCTCGCCTGGGACAAAGTAATACAAATCAGAAGTTTGCAGTCGAACATGGGTTGAATGCAAGCTTTGCTGGTCAAGAGACACTTATATGGGAAACTCTCAAGCATTTATAACGCAATCATGTGAGGAGACAAATGAGATTTACTAGGCTTTAAACGGCCTCCAGATGCAACTTTATAGAGTTCATGCAAAAGAGAAAGCAGAAGCCTCATAATATATGGAAAAGTTCTAAACCATCTTGGATTTATGGTAAAGATGTCATTATTTAAGACTTCATGGTATACAAGAATCAATGGAACATATAATTCTCCTGACATTTCAAGCCTTTGCTTCCATCCAATTTCCCCACTGTCTTTTTGAACAATTTGACCATGCATTTTAAACAGTTTCAAACAAACTGTAAGGCCAAATAATCAAGACAAAGGCATAATTCCGAAACCATCAATCAGAGAAAGTTTGCCGACATATAGAATGGCCCAATAATTTACCTCTAATAAAAACATCAAATGAATTACTGTAGGCAGGATTGTCATAACACAGCATGGTGTAGAATGGCCTAACAGCCAAAGGATAACGACGAAGTATATAGAACTCGGTGCCATACCTAAAATTAAAAGAAAGCTTGGTAAGTTAATTATACAGAAAATAATTGCACTAACAATCTGAAACCCAACTTAGTACTTCAGGCACATGAAAAATTATTTAACATATTACTTTTCTAGAACCAGCTGACCCAATTTTCTCTCTACTTCTGTGTTCAAGTCACCTAGAGGATCAATCTCAACACCGGCATCCTGTACAAGCATAGTAATGTCAGAGCACCAACGGAAAAATTTAGCACGCGTGAAGATATGTAGGTTCAGAGCCAGACAAACTACTTCAAGAGCACTCATCGACAAACCGGTAATTGTAACAAATGGAAAAAGCAACCTCAAGGATTTTAGACCAAAGACGATTAATTTCAAGACATTACTAACCTTGAGTATTCAATCAGTAAGTTGATTCCATCTATACATGCTATATTGGACAATGAATTGACTCCAGAAACCCAATGCACTCATTCCAAGGAGACAAGAAAACAAACTCTAAACAACAATCAAAGAGAAACTACGAACCCTTTGTTGACTGGGTGAATCTCAGTCTTGAGGGGATTTCTTTAGATTTAGCTCATAATAAGAGCTTATTGCTGAATGGACATGATTTTCCCTACTCAATCAAGGGTAAAATTCACTAAAACATCAGTTCCAGCTGAAAACTATCCCTAAGTAAATATGCTGAAAATTGACCCAAAAGGCCAAAACAAATGCTGGAACTAAAATATATAAACTATATCCATCACATTCAAGCAAGTTATTTATTAAACAGCATGTATCAATCTAGTGAATAACGGTGATTTTGGGACTGCTTTGACATCTGGAAAGCTCATAAGTTGGGTGTTTAGTAGACATTATTCATAAGTGCCAATGAACCCATATGCTGCCATTATTATCTGTTATAGTTCTTTTAAGTCTCGGCAGTTATTTAGCTGCCAAAAATTTCTCCTCACCTCGAGCATTTGAAACCCTTCTTGAAACGTAAGCCGCAAGGTCTTTCTCAAGTACTGCAATTAAAACTTATTGCCCATCAGGTGCACTATGTTTTTTGTAAACATTACCAATTATGAGGATTGCGGGGAAAAAAAAGTGGATCATATCATCACCTTTAAAGGTTCAAAAGGGTATTGTCTTCCGATAGCTTCGAAGTTCTTTCTTGCAACTCACATTCAATGAGTCAAACATGGCAACAAACAACTGGTCGATGATGTCCATCACCTGCACATAAAAGTCTGGTTCACTGAACCGAATTGAAGCACAAAATAAATGCAAAAGTACCCAATCCCACCTCAAAATAATGCTTCTTAATCTCCATTTCAACATCAAGCCCAGTAAATTCACACAAATGCCTGTGTGTGTAGGAGTCTTCTGCCCTAAAAACAGGGCCAATCTCAAAAACACGCCCAAAATCACCACAAATAGACATTTGCTTGTGAAGCTGGGGTGACTGCGCCAGGCACGTGGGGCGCCCTTTATAGTCCAGCTTAAAAACAGCAGAACCTCCTTCACTGGATCCAGCTATCAGTTTCGGCGTATGGATTTCAAAAAGCCTTCAGATGACAAGAACTGCCTAAATATCTGAACAATGTGGGATTGTATAAGTTTAGGTGTTAGACTCAGAACACATTATCCAAGATAAACATATATAGCAAACTGGGAGGAACCTTGGCCGCCGAATGCAGAACAGCCAGAGCATCAACATCTTATCTTAAGAAATTAGACGATCTGTTATTTGTAAGTTAGTGACTACAAAAACAACCCATTTTCAGTTGAAGTAAACAGAAACAAAGGAAACAGACTTCCCCATTTCTACTATCCTTTCGCCCCATGCATCATAAAGCTCCCTAACGTTTTGAGCCATATCCTCCTCAATGATTGGAGGAAAAACATAGGCATCAGATAAACTATTTTGGACCATAACATTTTACATCTAGACATCTTGCAGTTATTTCCTGTACGTACAGAAAAGAGAGCAAGACAGAATCATGTCATTTTCTATGGACTAGTTGCTGTTGTGAAAGAGGGTAGAAAAGGAATACAATGAGTTTGGGAATTTCATCGGGTATGGGACATGGGGAAGCTCACATTGCCAACTTGACTCTGGATTCGAAAGATGCCTTGATTAGCAGGCGTGCGTATGTCGAGGACCCTGAAATTTAACCTCGCATCCTGATTAACACGAACGAGCTACTCCCCGGCCTGCGAATTATGCGAACAAGGAACTTAAAACAGGAGAGCCTTAGCCTGGACACGAGTGGAAAGATGAAATGATTATCGAGAGAGAGAGAGAGAGAGAGAGAGAGAGAGAGACCTGGAGAGCCTTCTCGATCTCAGCCTCGCTGCGGGCAGCGTCTTCGAGATTGATGGGGAGGGTGGGGAAGGCCTTGCTGGCGCAATGGAGCTTGAGGACCTGAATCTCCACCTGCTGGGAGGCGCCCTTGATGGGGGAGGAAGGGAGGTGAGGTGCCACGGACGTCCACGATGGACTCGCGGTTCAAGGAGGCCACGAACTTCACCATCTGCCGGCTCACCGAGCCCTCCTGCTCGGTCACCACGCACTGCACCGTGAACCCCCTCTCCCTCACCACCACGAACGCCATCTTCTTCCCCACCGCCCGGATCGCCTGCGCCCTCCCCCGCACCAGCACGCTCCTCCCCTGCATCCCCTCCCCCAGCGCCCCGACCTCCGTGTACGGCTCGCCCACCTCCTCCTAGGACTGCAAATCGGGCAGCGGGACCTCCCCGTAGTTGACGGCGAGGGGATCCTGCTGCTCCTCCTCCTCCTCCTCGGCGGCGCCCGAGACGGCGGAGGAGGCCTCCAGGCGGCGGCGGAGCTTCTCGAGCTTGGCCTCCTCCTTCTTGGCGGCCTTCTTGCTTAAGCTTGGGTTGCTCCGACGGGTGGGCATCGGCTTCAGACGACGTCGTCATGGGGGTTCTCGAGGAGGAACAACGGTCGTACAATGCAGAAGAAATGCAGCGAAGACTTAGGGCGCGTTTTAACGTTTTCGTTTTAAAAATCGTCAGGAAACGAGAAATGAAAAAAAAGTGTTTGCATTGAGTGAACAATTTTTAAACAAAAAACGCGTGTTTGATAAACTCGTTTCGAAAATAAAAATAAATGAAACATGTTTGGTAAATTTGGATAATTTTTTTATTTTTTTTATTTTTCTATTTTTTTCTTATTTTTCTTTTTTTTTTTTCTTTTTCATTTTTTTTTTTCTTCTTTTGGCATGACGACCGGGCGGCGAGCTCGGCCTCGCCGGATTTGGACGAGATCGAGCTCACCCGAGGCCGGCCGAGGTCGGCCTCGCCATGGGTCGGGCGAGGTCGGCCTCGCGGACGGGCGAGCTCGAGCTCGCCCGGCCATGGCGAGGCCCTCGCCCAGCTACGACGAGCCTCGGCCTCGCGGGGACGGCAAGCGTCGGCTCGCCGGCCGGCGAGCCTCGTCGATGGGGCGAGGCCCGCCGCCTCGTCGGCCGGTCGCCGTCCATGGCGGGCGGCCCGAGCAAAAGAAAGAAGAACAAGAAAATAAGAGAAAAAAGAAAAAAAAGTGTTCGATTTGTGTTCGGAAACAAGAAACACAAAATTTGTGTTTTGCTTTTTTTTTTGTTCACGGGAACAAAAGAACAAAATACAATGCGTTGGGTGTTGCTTTTTGTTTGCGAGAAAACAAAACAGAAAAAGTGTTTAAAAACAAAAAAAATAAACACAACCAAACGCAGCCTTAAAGACTATGGAGGGAGAAAGAGATGCCGGAGAATATTTAGGCCTAAAGAAAACCGTAGCCTCCACGCTAAGCGCAATTCCCTTCCTCTCCTCTCCTCTCGACCGGGGTAAATTCCACCCACTTGTTACTTACATATAAAAAGGTTTTATAAAAAAATTTCGTTGAAATATATATATGTGTGTCTGTGTATTTGTATATGCTAGTCAAGTGAATAAGTTAATAATAAAACGCATGGAATTAATGAGTAAATTCATGATCCCTCAAGCAAATTTTTGAAATTTTGTGCGATCGAGCTTTACCATCATCATCAATGTATCCATACGTGTTTGTTCATTAAAGCATGGCTTGTAACCAAGACTCTAGTTACACTCCATGTCTAATGTACAGTGATGATAATTCTTAAGAGAAAAGAAAACTTTAAACATCATAATTATCGATTAATTCCATAACTATTCTGATTCTAAATTTAGAACTTATGTATTTCCTGTCCTATTATCATTTAAGTTCATTTTATAAGCTCATCGATATTCATGAAATATGTTTTTCTCTTTTTTCCTTTTTCTATAAGGGCATTTAAGGTTCCCGTTTCTTTCCTCACATATTATATTAAATCTCTCTTAGTTTCCTCTTACAATTGTATGAATGTATTTCTTAAACATTTACTTCTCTCCAAACCCCCTTTAACTTCTTTCTTTTCCTCCACATTGCATATGCTGGTGCTCATTTGTAGAAGATACATTCATTTGAGGCCAGCCAACAAAAAAAAAAAAAAAAAAGAAGAGAGACAAAAATCAATCCAATGCTAAAAAATAAAGAGCCAAGCCGAGGCTTGGAATGTTTCGTAATTGCCTCGATAGGATTAGTCATTGATGAGATGGCATGTGCCACCTTGATATAAGTAGAGAGGTCTCATTAAATCGAGTGTAGTAAGTAGCATTTGCTAGGTTACATTACCATCACATCCAAGTGCAACTAAGAATCTGCCATGCACGAGTCAAGATATTAGTTCAAGCAGGTGGGGGTGAAGGTCGTAGTAGCATTCGGTAGGTTGCATTACAATCGCATTCAAGCGCAACTAAAAGAATGTACCATGCACGCACGAGTCAGGCACTAATTCAAGCAGGTAGGGTGAAGGTCGTAGTTGCAGTCTTCACATGACAAGGCCCAGAACCTGCCTTCTCTCTTGCAGGAGTCGCATACATACGCCTTGGCCATCCCCGGCTTCAGCGCATGCTCGTGCCTCGCGTCCTTCACCTCCCTCCTCCCCAGCTTCTCCCTTCCTCCCTCAGCGCCTCCTCGATCTCCCTCCTCCTCTCCGCCGTGAACGGGAACCCCATCGCCCCGTACTCCGACACCATCTCCCTCCCCTCCCGGCTCGCCGTCCTCCCGTCTCGGCCCACGATTATCAGCGCCGGAATCCTCCGGATGCTGAAGATCCTGCACAGGTCCTTTCGGCTCTTGTCCTCGTATGGAATGAACGGCCACGGCATGCTGCTCGTGCCCGCGTCGAATTCCTCCTTATTACCATCCGTCGACACGAATATGACCTCGAAGCATTGATCTCTAGCGGCTGCTTTGAGCTCCGCATAAGCTTCCTTGAGTTGTTGGGCGAAATCAGAACACGGGGGGCTCCAGCTTGCCCCGAAGTAGAGCCCCACGGTCTTTCCAACGAGATGGGATACCGGCAGCTGGAAAAATAGGAGAGATGTCGTTAGCAATGCAGTAAAACCTACATGTGCAACGAAAGGAATAGCATCCGTCGACCCTCAAACGTACCCTTCCAGCTCCGCCGTCGGAGAGGAGAAGACAGTCTCGACCTTCCCCGGCCAATAGGCGCTCCAAGTTTCCACCTTCGCGCCTGGAAGCATCGAGAATCTTGAGCTCCTCTAGCCTTTTCTTCGTGAAAGGGAATGCTTCAGCTCCGTAATCTTCTACCATGCCAATCAACTCGTCATGACCCGGTATCTCGTCCGAAGTCAACGGAACAAGGGATGGAATGCGATGGACGCGGTAGTGTTTATTGAGCCGTCCGTGCAAGCTCGCATCGAAGGGGACGGCGAGCCAGGGCATGCACCGGAAGTGCTCATCGAAAGCCTTCTCATCGTGATCCGAGGAAACGAATAGGATCTCCAGCGGATGCTCACCAGCAGCATTCACGGTCTCGTACAGCCGCGCCAGCTGAGGAACGAAGGTCCTACAAGGCCTGCACCAATTTGCAGAGAAGAGGATGCAGACTGACCGGTTTTCAAGGAGGAGAGGGGAACCTGATGTGATGGCCCAAAGAAGAAGAGCAAGAAAAGGGCAATCAGCAGAGGACGATCCATGATCGAAGCGAAAGGATGAAGGAGGTGGATAGGGTACGAACCTGGCCATGAGAAGACAAGAGACAGGTGACCCCATGGGACGCCAAGACGTCGAGAGCACTTTGATCGGACATGGCGAGCGCGCCCAAGTGCAGAGAGACGTGTGGGGGTTAGAGGGGAGGGAGGGCATGTAAGTGTCAGAGCGAAGTGGGGATAAGATCGAAATGAGATGCTTTGCTTGCCGCCTGGAATTATCCCAAAAGGTATATTCCCCCTTTTTCGGTTGCACGAATGGGTCGGCACGGTTGTCCGGGCGGTGTTTACGATGCATTGATTCGTTTAAGATATGGAAAAGGGGTCGCGGGGAGGAAGAAGCGGCGTGTCAAGAAGGTAAGCTACAGAGAATGAGAGAGAGAGAGGAGAGAACCACCTGAATATTTTCTCCCATTTGGGGCAATTTGGGTGAAAGAATGAGATGCGGATGCTGCAGGCATGGGCCTGGGCCCTCAATAAAGCCCAGATTCTGTCTAAAGGAATGAACTACAGGGGACCATGATGATGATGATGCTGATGATGATTCATCGCCGTTGACAGAGGAGCCAGGGAAGGTCTGAGGGAAGATGGCGGCGACGGTGAGCGTGTTCGTGTACGGTAGCCTTCTGGTGGACGATGTTGTCAGGGCCCTCCTGAATCGCGTCCCTCCTTCCAGCCCTGCCCTCCTCCCTGACTTGTCCGTTCCCTCCTCTCCGTTTTCTTCCCTTCGGTTCCCCTGATTCAATTCCCATTCGAATCTCACTCTCTCTCTGTCTCTCTGTCTGTGTCTGGGTATTGGAAATGGCGAATTTAAACAAATAAAAAGAACAGTCACAGGTTTAGCATCAAGGGTCGGGTTTATCCTGCTATTCTCCCCCTCCCCAAACACACCGTCTCGGGCAAGGTCTGTGTTCTCTCTCCCTCCTTGTGATCATTTCTCTTTGCCTCTTATTTGGTAGACATACGATGTATCAATAACTCATTTGGCTAAGGACTAGCATCTTGCGTGATTGCCCCTGTTCCCTTTTGATAGCTAGATGATGTACCTTCTCACGTGATATTATACAACCTCTAAAATTGCCACCTTTCTGGTATGATCATAAGAATGTATTCTCAACAGGGTTTATGCATTTCTACTCAACTGTCCTCGACCAAGCAGTGAGCCACCACCGCCTCTCCGTTTCCTCATGGCTTCCTGCAATTTTTCCTCTCGCAGGTATTGATGGGAATCACTGTTCCTGAACTAGATATGTTAGATACATTTGAGGATGTGGAGTACACGAGGACCACTGTGCAGGTCACTTTGTTGGTTAGTTCCCTCACTCCTTTCTGTTCATTGCTTTTCATGATTACTTCAGGCAAAACATATAGTCTTCTCTGTACATTTATGTCAACATTTTAGTGCGTTTGATTTTTCTTTGGCTTTCATCATGAAATGAATCAACTCCTCAGATGTCTACATCATCTAACGGATGATGTTGAGCCCTTTGCAGGATAGTTCTGACAAATTGAAGCTGAAGCTTATGTTTGGAGCGACAAACATGATCCAAACTTGTATGGAGAGTGGGACTTTGAGGTGCCTCAGTTTCCCTTTTCTTTAAACGGTTAATCTCTTCTTCCGTGCATATGATTGTCATATAGGGTTAAACTACAAAGTCTTGCATAATTTGAAGCTGCGGGACCTTCTTCTCGGCAACCAATATTTTGCTGTTTTCTACCAACTGAAGCTTCTCTCTCCTTTGCTGTTTTTTCTTTTTGCGTTATCTACTGTTATTGTAACCTTTACTGATTATCTTATTTTTCTTCTGTTCTTTTGATATAAAACTCTTTTCTTCATGCTCTTCTTAAGGAATGGAAACAAAAACACATGGATGACTTTCTCAAGATGACTGTTGGTTTCGTGGGGGAATTAGAGCGGCCTGAATCCAAGCCTAGGGTGGCGACCTATGAATCTTTCTATAGCCAGGATGGTGATAATGCCTCCGCACCTTGATTTCTTCACCAATATGTATATTCTGAATAATTTTCACAAACTGCTGGTATCATGATTATCTCTGTGAGCAGCTACCTAAATTAAGCTGCCAGGACATGTTAATGCCATTGTGCAGATGCTATCTATTCTTGGACGTAGCAGATTTTTTGCAAGGCTATTTCTTGTTCTCCATGTTCTGATTCAAGACATATTTTCTTGCAAGTAGAGCGAGCTTCTTTTTTTTTTTAATATAATAGAAGTTCGATCCTCATTTGTTTCCGTGCAGTTGTTTTCACGTTTTTCAGTTCTCTTTTTTTCGTTGCGCTTTTTCAAACAAGTTGTGCATATGAAAAAGGCAAAATCACATAAAGAATTAGACGAGAAATGTTCTTTATGATGATGGTGATGTCAATTGGCTGCTGCCTGGAGTCATTGCTGTTCACTCTCGTAGACCTTAGTCCAGGATTCGTCTTTTTTTCAAAGTTCAAGGTGTCCGAATGCTTTACACCAAATTACAATTAAGGCTAAGTATTTTCCTCATGAATCTAGTATTGATAGACTTCCTGTTGTGATTGTACACTCTGTATTATCATTTAACTGCAATCACTGAGATGATTCTTTTGAATAATGTAAACTCAGGTCTTAATAAATTTGAGTCATTGTCCACTTCCATGTTTTCACTGGTGTCATTGCATCATGCATATATGTAGTGAGCAGATAGTTAATGGTCACATCATGCGTTTGCTTGAACAATGCATACAAGATAGAGAGGACGACTTTCTCAAAGGCTGGATGTTTCCGGTCAGGCAGGCTGTCAAGATGGACAGATTTCAAGGTTTGTGGCATTAGCCTGAGAGGAGTTCTGGCTATTCACTGCTTTCCTGGTCTTAGCATGATTGTTCCTCTGGAAATTGATGAGGCAAAATTACTTTGTAAGCAGTTTGTTTGAGAAGGCAATTCCATTGCCTGGGAAGCTGGATGATATTCGTAGCTATTGCTAAGTGGTCC